>JAWQUT010000023.1:1754723-1785090 GCA_033807755.1 Ellobium chinense
AGAGAGAGAGAGAGAGAGAGAGAGAGAGAGAGAGAGAGAGAGAGAGACAGAGACAGAGACAGAGACAGAGAGACAAAGAGAGACAGAGAGAGAGAGAGAGAGACCGGGGGGGAGGGGGGTAGAGTTACATCCGCCTTTGAAGACAGCGACTCCCTTGTTTTCTGTATGTCAACAAAATCTGCAAATACTCAGTTCCCGTGGCCATGCTCGTTATTCCACCTCCCAAAGGGATTCTGCTGACGCTGGAAGCATGCTTTAACATGTAGACTAGAAAGCCCACAAGAGAACCACGCGTACCGCTGCTGTAAGTAATCGTGTTTCGGCGCGCCGACTACTCGGTTGCCTAAACTTAATGCCAAGAACGACCTTGACGTACAGAGCAAGAGACATCCTCCAGGCCATAAAGGTCGAGGAGATGGTCATCGAAGATCGCCCTATCACTGCTCAAAGGCTATCCCTCAATTCTCTGCTGTTGGTTATATAAGGCAAAGTGATGACCAAACCGTCCCGCCTACTGTCTGGCAAAGGGACTGCATTGCAGTGCTTCTAATGATAAGCCAGTATGAAGCAATCAGCAAAAGTAACTGGGCCGAATATTATCCTTGTGCCGGAAACAGAACGGTCATTTCTAGTAATGATGTGTGTTATCCGATTCTACAGAGTCATACATGTAGGTATCTTCCTTTTTTTTCCGTTATGGAGTAACAGTGTGGTCCTTCTCATTAAATAAAACAAAAATCTCTGCACACTTCTGTTCCTTATCCTCCTAAAGGCCCTCATAAGGCCTTAACAACTTGCTGGGTTTCTTGAAAAATATATTATTGATAGGCCGTATGTCTACATTAAAATGATGGAATTTAAAGGCTTTTAAAACAAACTCCAAAATGCATCGTAAAAGGCCAATGTAATGTGACACCGTCTGTACGTCTTTCATTTTTTTTTGCTCCGTCACAGAGTAACAAAATGGCCGACGACCTAGTTTCCACGAGGAAGTACATTATTTTTAAACATACATTATTAACTAGCTCATGCTGCATGAAGCCCTAGACACATCGATCCCCTCCATTATATGCAGATAATATCATAATATATAAAGAAAACTGAGACTTGTTTCCAGAAAACAATTAGCCTTGTAAAGTCAATTTGAGACAAATTGAGAGCCATGACCTGGTCTAGTGACTACTTTCTTTCAAGCTTTCACGATCTCTTTCTTTCTTTCTTTTTCCTTTTTCTTTCCCTCTTCCTGTTCTTTCTTCCACTTTCTTTCCATCTCCTTGTTCCCCTCATGTTTGTCTTTCCTTCTTTTTTATTTTTTTTTAAATTGGGACCCTTCCTATTGGAGTCATGCCCACATTCCCTCCATCTTTCTCACACATATGGATGACATATTCTGCGGTACGCATAGGGAAGGGAAGCTTGCGCACCTTGCCTAAAGTCTGATTTTTCCATTTCCTAAGCTAATAAACCTGCACATTTCACCTGTGGCAGTGGTTACAAACAGCAACTACCCAGATGGTCCGTGACGCGACTTCTGGTTTCAAACTTTTCAAAGATAATTTTCTTTACAAGATCAGTCCGGACGGTTGTACTGGAAGCGTTTCGATTTAACTTCGGCTCAATGGCCTAGATCTATCCCAGCCGACACTTAAAGTGTGGAAACTCTTTTCTCGTTAAAAAGAAATCAAACACGCCAGTTCTCGATCAGTAATTTCTTTCTCTCTACTCTCTTTCTGTCTTTCTCTCACTCTCTCTCTCTCTCTCTCTCTCTCTCTCTCTCTCTCTCTCACACACACACACACACACACACACACATTATTCTCTCTTACTTACAGGAGAGACAAAGAGAGAGAAAGAGAGAGCGAGATCGAGAGAGGGGGGAGGGGGAAGCATTCATGTTCCACAAACAAGGTCAAAATGCATTCAAAAATAAGTACAATTTTACCCAGACTCTTCAGACTGTTCCGATGATCAAAAACTTCAGGTCTTAGTCTTGAACATGTTATGACAAATTTGATCTCATAATACAGGCATGTTGATTGTAAGCAGTGACATATTTCCTCCCCACATAACCCTTCCCTATCTTTCGAAAAAACTGAAGACTACACATTGAGCGAAATGCACAGGAGCTCTCTCTTTCTCTCCATCCTTTCTCTCTCTTTCTCTCTTTACTTGATACTGAAAACATCACTGCACTTCGGACATGTCCATAGGTACTCCGATCCCCATGCCAGGAGCCACCTCAAAGAAAAATAAGCAACTGTGCCGGTTGACATCTGGCTGTGTCCAGTCCTCTCTCTTACACAAACAAACAAACAAACAAACAAACAAACAAACAAACAAACAAAGACGTGATTACAGACAGTCACATCTCATTAATCGTAATTCCAAACATGATTAACATCTGAGAAACAAACGGGGGCCATTTAAACCGATACCAGACCGGAAATCCTATCTCACGCCCAACAAGATCTAGCGGGGTCTCGTGGGAGATGGAAATCCAGGGGCGAGCCCTATCCCTACAGAAATCCCCCTCTCCCTCATTATACTGTAAACAAACGGCGGTAAGAGTACCACCCTCCCCCCACCCTTTTGCATCTAAACACACACACACTTTTTTTTTACATTCCAGTGGACCATTTTTAAATAGCCAACTCCAAAGAAACTCACGCAGTTTAAGCAAACTAGCAGTGTGATTGCGTCATCAGATCTCGCTTTCAAACGTAGACGATGCATCTGTCAAAAAGGCCAACGTCACAGATCATATTAGCCGATCATATTTTTTTTTGTGATAAGGGAAAAATGGAAAGCAGAAGTAATCACTGTTGGAGTTGTGGCTTGCAATGCCCCGCTGACCATGCATACATTATAATTGAGAGTGGTCGATGCCTGATTGTACTGTTCTTCCCGGAGACATGTTTGTTTCCGTTCAAAGAAAGTGTGAGGTCAGATCTCTGCCATTTTGAAATCTACTGGCAACTACAAAATCCCTCATTCACCTATCCTCTAGATTCTAGATACACTGGGCCAAAAGGGCTTACCAAGGAACCGATGTCAGTATGTAGATGAGTTATCACTGGCCTCAAGCATGTGGATGATGAGCAATAGCAGTAATAGGAGAGCTGGAAGTCAAAAAAAATAAATCTAATATGTCACAGAGATTGAAAAAAGAAAAAAAAGAAATCAACAAAACGTACATAAAGAAGATTTATTTCGTTTCATATTTTCCGATGAATAGTTTGCCCACGCACATCAGTCAAAACATATCATTCTCAGTTTACGGAACAAATCAAGACCCCGCCATCTTTCATATTTATGCACATCCATTATCACCCGTGAAACGGATACCAGGATGTTTGTGCCAGGATAAAATGGGAAGATCGTGTGAGGTCATGCATATTCTAACCTATTCGCAATCCGCGTGACACTTGAATCACATGTATGTTCAGCTTTCACATCATCCATGTATGAGGGACAGCGTGACAGCTCAGTCGGTAGAGCGCCCACGCGACATTCGGTAGGTCTGGGTTTCAATCCCTGGTCAAGCGGCTTTTTTTTTTTCCTTTTTTTTGCCTTACTCCTTTCTTCATGTTCTATATTTTGGTTTAGATCTACTTATTTACACATTTAAGTTTGTCTCATGCATTACGCATTTTTCCCCGTTCCGTAGGGTTCTTTATCAATCAGTGTGTGGGAAACATACATAACTCTATGACACATCTGACGCGTAATAAAGACTTCACACCCAAAGACGGCTGATTTCGGACCAACAAAAAAAAAAAAAAAGTGTTATCCATAAACTAAACATTTTATAATCCCCTCTGTCATCGTCGGCGTCGGTTTATGTTAGCCCTGGAGATTTTACAATAAATATTATCTTGATCCAGTGCCTTTCGTAAACAGTGTGCTCAACAGTTTAATATAAAGATCGTCATGACGTGCCGACTGGCGTCGCGACTGCACTATTCGCCTTTAAAATATAAGTCATGCTTTTAAGTGCACGGTCGCCACGGACACCAACCCGTGGAAAACCCATGACTTGCGTCATCTGATTATCAGGTTTGTTCAGAGTACGTTCTCTTCATAATTACCCATGTTTTACTGGAGATGAGGCAACAGTGTCAATGTAAGACAAAGAAATTCGTCTCCCACTTTCTGAAGCAGTATAGTCCTTGTAATCAGGTACGAACTTTCACCTCATCAACGGTGCATCGCGTACGGTATCTGAGACACGAACCTAGAGATATGTATTGTATAACAAATCGGAACTGACATCTGATGTTTTTTGGCCGTGGAAAAAGGGAGGNGGGGGGGGGGGGGGGAGTCTCGCCCCAAGTGAAGCTGAGCTGCAAATTGAAATATAAGAAAATAACACGTTTTTAATAATTAGACTACTAGATCATCACCCATCCTGGTCATTACTGACAGTAGAGGGATAGTGAAAGGTATAACACAAAGAAATCTGCTTACTATGCTGTAGTTTGAAACAATATTTACTCTAACCAAGCTTTGAGGCATATGAAACTTTCACCCCAACAAGGCAGCACAAGGTGCGCTATCTGAGGAACCTACTTTGTACACGCATTTTATGATATATGGGAGCTGTCATTGCTGATAATAATCACGACAAGGCATAAACTAACATACATTTTCGAGCAATATTCGTATCCATCACACCTTTCATGTGTGGCGAGCTCTCTGTGTGCTACCTGGCTCGTAAAGATATGAGTTGATATTACATAGATAAGAGATAACAATGTACAGTTATTTATGCGCTTTAAACAGTATTCGCTTTCACCCCACTCTGATGTGTGCTAACTACAGTGGAACCTTGTTACCCCCCTCCCCACCCTCCCCTGCCTCCTCCACCTCTGTTTATTACATTCTCATTCGAAAGGCCCAGCTGCGGTGTTCCTTATAACAAGAACTCCGGTTCTAAACTTGGCTCAGAGGGTGGATGTTATTAAGAGTTCTACTTTATTCAGGTACCTGGATACTGACTGTCACGTTAAATAACCTTAGGTGTCACTATGTATCACTGCATACATACGATACCAGTACACAGCCAGTAGATGTTTTCATGCTATATTCTTCACTTATTTTGAGCTGCATTCCCTTCTGTTAGTGTTATACCCTGGAGAGTGTCACGCACTCAGACACCTAAATACTCTCTGTATCATCAACAGACTCGACATTCTACATCAAATGTCGAGGTTCACAATACTGTTAAGACCTACTGAACTTGAGCTTGATTTTCGAGTCTGTAAGGTTTTCAAGTTCATGAGTAAAGTATTATGAGGAAGGAATTGACACTGGATTAGAGCATCATAAAGAATGTGCAGGTTTCTCTCGTTTTGCTTTCAGTTAACATTAGGTTTAAGGTGCTGTTTGACAATATCCCGCTGTATGACAATAAAAAGTTAAACGCTAATTTCATGTACATGTACTGTCATCAGCTGCAAAAACGTTTGAGCTGGCATTATTCTGGCCCGAGTTATGTTGGAAGTGACATGGGGCTACCCCTTTTGATGTAAAGAAAAAATGAGAACATGTCAATTTAAGAAAAATTTTACACTATGATCTCCCCAACAAAATCTCAAACTTTAACCATATATACCGATGATTCATCCATATAATTAATTTGGATCGAAATGAGACTTCTTTCAATTTCTAAAAAGAAACAAAACAACACAAAACAAGACGTACGAGCTTGATATCTCGGCTTTAGCGTCATAGTCATAAACTTCATTTCGACCTGTTGTCTGATTACGCGGCTCAAGAGCCAGATATTCTTCTGTATATTCTGTGTCTTCTCGAACAAGCAGACCTAAGTCATCTAATTTTGCCATTAGTTTTGAGCAGTATCCGTTTTCCTCCCAACTCATGAGCGCAAAGTGGTATAAATAGCCTGTGAAGACAAACAGTAATGGCCAGGTTCTTCTTTGTCTTATCGAAAAAAGTAGACCTAAACGATATAATTTTTCTACTAGTTTTGAGCAGTATTCATTATCCTTCTACCTCAGTGAGTGCCTTATAGTCCTACACGGCCCGTAAAGAGAACAGCGTGAGCAATGTGGGACAGACGTAATCGCGAGCTGTAAACATGAAGTTTATGACGTCACGGATTACCCATGAGGCCCATGAGAGAGGGTTATTGTTCCTTTCCTGCCCAACGAAGGCAAAAGTACAGCACTCTTAACAAATGAAAGTAATAATGTTGAAACGCTTGCGTTCCGTCCAAAACAACCGCTCGAATGATTACGGTCGAATACCCAAGATCTAAAGGTCTCGGTCATAGGCATGATTAAAATGCCTTGGGAAAGCATAAACTCACATTTTCTTAAGTTCATCCGTTTGCGAAGTGGGAACCTGGCTACAGGCGATTAAAGATATTTGAGAACTTGCGCTTTAACAATGGGATCTCTTACCGCCGTAAAAATGATATTAGTGCATCGGTGCTGAATGCACCCGTAGTCGCGTTCAATATGCAGAAGTAATGACATTCTTACGAGGGTAAGAGATAATATCGTTTATGCCCAACCTCTGAGGTATCAGAGCGCCAGTGCTCAGCACCAGTAAATGACTGCAACAAGGAAAGATTCCTCAGGAGGCTGACAACTATCATGAGTGATCTAGCCTGTTGAGGTAATAATAATGTGCAGTCGCGTCAGCAGACTCTGGCCTAGATACGAAACTCATAAACCTCATTATTTATGTATACCGAATACCGAATGCTGTGATTCCCTCAACGCACCTGCGTCTGAGAAAACCAAACAACACAACAGGTTTTACATGAACGCAAGAACCTGGAGCAAACTTAGAATGAAACAGTGGCCCACGTTACGACCTCTGGATGACAAATTTTACAAGCCTTCACAAGAACTGAAGGCGGAGTATCTGAATATAGGTTTCTTAGGCGTAGTTAGATACTGGTAGAAGAGGATAGCATCCAGCTAAGCCAGGAATGGGAACACCAATGTCTAGACATTGACGATTTGAAAGGGAAAGTGGTTTTTTTTTTTTTTTTCCTTATCTGAAGTTTGTGGTCAGGTGATACGGATGGTTCTGAATATTTGGAACAGTTCTTTAAGGATAATAATTGAAGATAATCTTACGGAAAAAAAAAACATCTTACGGCATGATGTATTATGCAAAACTGACGCATAAAAAAATATTAAAACAAAAGAAACAAAAAATCAGTTTTTCCATAATTAGCATAGTAAAGCCACGAAAATCACGGGTGTGAATTAAGAAAGACACACGAAAAGCCTCACAACAAACGACTTATCCTTGCAAAAAAACTATTTCTGAGAAAACAGATAAGTTCCGTTTGAATATCGCTCTTTTCAACAACAAAAGTAATGCCTAATTTCTGACGATACAAGGGGATTTACAGGTTCCCTTACATGCTATGTCAGAGATTAATATTGACACGTTCATCAAAAATATGTAAAAACGTGGTTTTGTTAGGGAAAGCCACGATACGCTCTCTTCTCGCGAGACGCTGGAAACTACCCAACCCGCCGTTGTGTTTTCCGATGACCACCGATGCGTTAGATGAAAGGAGCACCGACTGCAGTCAAGTTCAAATCGATACAGCAGTTAATTATCATTCTGTAGCTCTTTTAAATTATGGGCGCTACACTTTGATACACTGACAGTTTTCCAAGCCGTGTTCTCTATCTTTGATGATAATGTTGTACCTGTGTATCAAATAATACGGCCAAAGCCAGATTGTCGTTACAGAAATCGATAGGCGCAATATATTATATTCCTCGGATTATCTACCAATTTCAGGTCTAAACAGGGGAGTCAATAGTAACAACTAATTTAACATTACTCAAAAAAACCCCAAAAAGCCGAGGACCGTTATCACTTTAAACAGTGCGTGGATGTCAAGGGTGTGCGTATAATTATGACAAACGCTAGCTCTCCATTACGTTAAATAATACCTTTTTTTCCTTTTCGTTTCTGCTTATCAGCAGCGATGCTCTGATACGCTTATGTTGAGCCATGCCCAAAACAAGCATCCTGACTCACGATAATTTGTCCACCATATTTCATTTTTTTTTTCTGGAAGTGTGATGTCTGGTTAAAACAAGATAGACTATATTTTGCTGATCCTTCACATAAAATCTGGGTCAGAAAAGTGCCACTCATTACAATAACTTACATAAGCATAAAGTTGATAATGATAGATATGCATAAGCCGCCCCCCCCGCACACACATACACACACGCGGAGCAGGAGTCTCAGAAGGGGGTTGGGGGAGGATGGAAAATATGGATTCCAGCCTCCGATGCTGACATTCTCAAAACCGTGCCCAAATCCGACCATATGATATCCGAAAAACCAGTACACTGTGGCTCCATTTCCGGAAAAGTCACTCCTCCCCACAGACAAATGCTGAGACAAATCTACCAAGGTGGATTAAATAAACCCATAAAGCAGAGATATGATTTAAATAAATGGAATACATGGCGGCAATAATTTCAAGAAACGAACATTTAGCAGTTAGAAATTGTATATCGAGATATCTGTATCTCTTACCTAACATTTCCAGAATTGAAATACTATCGTAATAGTGTATACCGCCACAGCAGAGGGCATATAACTGATCACAACTTGCTGACGTAAACAACTGATAAGGTTTTGCACTACGCCTTTACCTGCTAATTTGTCGTTTTCGCTTTCAACCTTACGATGCCATTTGTATCGCTATTCACTAATGTTTATGAAGGGTAATATTACGAATACTGCCCCAAACCGTGATGTTACAACACCTCCACCGGCCTGATCGTGCCAGACTCCCCATCCCCAAAGGAGCAATTATTAAGCACAAAAGCATGATCGCTATCCGATCTGTTGATTTCTTGGTGCCAGGCTAAAATATTAATACCACACCAGTCTAACAGCATTTAACAGCACATTATTACATGAGCGAGAGCTGGTTCAATAACGGGGAGGTAGAAAGAACAAAGGGAAATTAAACTGAGAGAGGGACTAAACTCTTCGCATCCCATTGCACCTAACCACCTTTATTTGTGTGTGGGAGAAGGGGGGGGGAGAGGAGGGGGAAGGCGCGCACATGTCCCCTTCGAGCTGCTACCACCTGCAAAGTTTACATTTGTGCATGCACTACACGGCACACAGCATGGACTTATTATCTGGAACACGGTGTTCTAGGAAAACCAATTTAGTTTAGTTGTAATGCTTCGATCTGAAGTCCTCAATCTACTTAAGGTTAGTCTGTACTCACAAGTCACAAACTCGAAAATATGAGTGGCTGTGTGAGTGAGTGAGTGAGTGAGTGAGTGAGTGAGTGAGTGAGTGAGTGAGTGAGTGAGTGAGTGAGTGAGCGAGCGAGTGAGTGAGTGAGTGAGTGAGTGAGTGAGTGAGTGAGTGAGCGAGCGAGCAAGCCAGCGAGCGAGCGAGCGATCGGTTTAGGTGCATATCTAGTACAGTATATAATATCCGTTTTGCATAAATTGAAACATCCCCATGTTATGCACACACGTGACATCTGATAAGGCCCCGTCGGAACCACGTGTTCAGTGCATGCGGTCTGTACACGTCACTGTGTAAACAAGACGCATGGGCTATGATTGTATAATAACTTATCTGTAAACATGATCAGGTAGTTAAAGTGTTTATATCACGTACGTCCAAACAACTCGGAGAGGACGTTTCAGGCCCTATGATGGAGGCTAGGGTGTGGGAAAGGAAGGGTACGGGTCTAATGCATTTATGACAGGCTTTATAAGAATGTTTACACTGGCTTAGCAGATGGGCTGATCAGTAGCGTAAGCAGGGTATGGCAGGTATGGCACGTGCCCTGGGCGCCACTTGAAGGGGCGCGCCCCTGAGCGGTTTAAATGAAGCTCATGCAAGCCATCCTCGGACAGTGAAAAGCGAAGTTTCTTCATGTGTAAACTCTGATTTTGATTGCCTGCGCAAAGACCTTATCTCTTATATATAATTCATATAATAATACGGTCTTTGCGCAGGCATTGTGTAGTATACGGTGCTGGGAGCTACGTGCCACCTACCTCACACTACCACTGCTCAGTGACAACCACCAGAAAAACCATTCCCCTTAGCTGAAACCTGGGGTTTAGTGGTGTAGCCAACGGGCAGCCTTTTTTTGAGAGAGTCTGTTCATCTGTTCTATGGACAAGGCCACAATTTCATTGCTTTTCGTGAGCGCTATATTCCGTAGATACGCCACTGGAGCTGATGTGGTGGGAGCGGCTCGCGTGGAAGGAGAGATAGAGGGTGTGGGAGAATGACAGCTTACTCTATCCTATCTGATCAATCATTGCCTGATAGCCTTCATCCAAGGAAAATTATCTCTGGGTTCTTTGAGATCTTTGGGTTCTTTGAACATCTCCAAATGGGGTATTCCGCTCTAGACGACTATAAATACCGCCAAATCTTCAATCTTGAGGTGTTTTACGCGTTAAACCTTGCATCTTTATCTCATCCCTGACATTCTTCATCTATGATTTTTTTTTTTTAAAAATCTCCGAATAAGGCAACCGCTCTGATGGACCATAAATACCACTAAAGCAACGAACCAACCTTAATTTTTTTTTTCCGTTCATATTCGGACGCGGAGGTGGTGAAGATATGCCTAGGAATTAGGGAATTAGAGGTTGCGGGTTCAAATCCCTCCCGAGACGGGGTAGGGGGGGGNGGGGGGGGGGGGTAAAGAAAATAAGAACAGACTGACTCCTGGAAATCATGACTCAAGTGTCGTCCAGCACCTTTACAGTGTCAGTGTCAGGAAGACAAATGGTCGTAACACAACACTTGCTAGCAAAGGGATATCTTTGTCTGAACAACTTGTGTTGCTCTTTCCCCGAGTAAGAGAGTTTCTTCTCTGTTGTCGTCGAGGAATACTGCTGCTGCCAATTTGTTACTGACCACTGTACACATAGTTGCTGTTTTTGTACCGTACTTGTGCCAGCTTAATGAGGCAGCGTGGCCGTGCGGTTTGTGAGTCGTACTCAGAAACTGAAGACTTTCAAGTCTAAGGTTTATGTGTTTGACTCGCGAGCTGGGCGGTGTACGTTGTAGTGTCCTTGGGAAAGACACTTCGCTTCCATTTCCTCACTTGACTCAGGTGTAAATGAGTACCTGGCTTTAGAGCTGGGGGGAACAGGGCGCTGCACCGCTGGCGACCAGCAATGACTTTGTTATGTATTTCATTTGTAATATTATGTATTTACATGTATGATGTGTATTGTTATATGTGTTTGTATTAGGAATGAGATATGTAACACTGTATGACATTGTAAAACAATTTCCCTACGGGGTAAATAAAGTTGTATTTATTTATTTATTTTATTATATTTTTTTAATGGAAGAAAACACGGTAATTTATAAAGATATGGTCACCCGACAATGGCAATTCCTTGGTGACTACCAAGGAGTGCGATTAACCGGCTTTCGACGAAACCTCTTTTCCCTGTACACTACGAAAACAAATATTAATCATATGTAAGATTTGACCCACTTCTTCCCTTTCGTTTGCTTGTTCGTTTTCTACACCCACATTTTTATGGGTGCAGTTTACATAAAATCAGTTATCTGAGTCTACGTGACGTTCAGTTTTTATTATAAAACGAGTTAATTGATTATTGTGTCTATGAAATGCATGTCTATTCGACTGGCGATGTTCTAGCACAAGATGAATGATTGAGAACGAAATAGACAACCATGGGCGAAATTGGTATCGTAGAGGGATCCTTTCCTCAGGCAAATCGCTCCCCCAAACTTTTCCCCTATGGTCGAACCCCGATGCAAAAGATATAATTTCCACAATGGCTTCGCTTCCGGACTCTGTCGTCAATATCGCCTCATGTTCTGTCGTCAATATCGCCTCATGCCTCCTGCAATGCGACACGGGCCCATGGAAAGGTGCTGGGTAATGGGATAACTTAATAAGCCCTTCGCCTACTCAAAGGGCGCGGGGTCCCTTGCGCCTTCTAGTGAATGACCGGAAAAAGGGAGAATGCAAGGAGGCGAAATCAATGCCATCGAAGACGTCACTATGGCGAAGGTATTGCTGAGTGATCATTACATGGTAACATTATTGGCATCCGTCAAACAAGACGTGTGGGGACAAGTACGGTCTGGATATTACAGTTCTTCTCTGTGCAAAATGTCAGTCATTCCGTTTGGTCAGGTTAAAGTGCATGTACTGTCGACGTTGCATAATTGCAGTCTGGATAATGTCAACTTACACTTCATCGCAACATTTTCTGCTGGGAGATTCTGTTTTTTCATTTGAGAGGCACTGATAATTGCAGCTTCTTATACTGGCAAATTTTTCAGTGCTCCCGATGAGGTGATTTAGCAGAGCTGAATGTATATGGATGCCACGTATACTAACAATAGGCTGAACGAAGCAGACTTGTTTATAACTGTTCCACACAATTCACAATGCCTCGTAATTGTGTTTAGGAAATGCTAAAATTCGTTCTTACGAAGAAAACCTTTCTTATAATCCAGGCCAGAGGAACATCTCCTTAGCTTCCTCTTCTGGGACATGAGTACTCCGTCAAAAGTGATGGAATCTGTCAAAAAGTGGGCCCAGGAATCCAACTCAAGGGTATTAGTTTTTTACGACCCCCGACAGTGCCTATTTGGACACAAAAGACATTTAAAACATTCGCTGTCATTACTGCCATTACTAATGTACCGTACTCACGACCCAAATTCCAAAACAAGACAGAGCAAAGGAAGAAACGACAATGGACAACGGTATATGGAAACAGGCAAAAATTATCAGGATCAGTTATACTTTACAGTATATCACCACACAAATTAGTGAACGACGCCAATATCACTAAGATATTTTACAGTGAATATACACTATTAGTCGTTTAGACTCTGGTAGATCTAACATCTTTCCAACCGGACAAGACTTATTGATATTTAAGGTGACCGCGTTCCATCTCGGCACTAACCATTCAAGTCTAGCCACCATATCCGTTTTCTTCCTTCACCTACCCTCCAACCATACATAATTCAACGTTTTCATTCAGAAAGATTCCGGTGCGTTTAGCAAATTGCATAGTCCATCCATTAGTCATTGCTGATACTTATACAGACCCACCAATGACGGCCGCGGTCTAAAAGATTCAACGCCAATCCACGGCTTGGTTCCTATCGTTAGTAATGGGTCTTCACAGGATCTCTTCCGGCCACAGGAACCACGCAAGACTCGCTCTCCATTCAGCTTGATTTAAGGCTTGAATATTGTCGCCCACAGACGTTTTAAGCCATTTGTCACGCTTATTCACCCATTTGCTCACTTCCTCAGTTAAAACCTCGTATATTCTACGATCATGTATGAAATGATCCTGAGGCTTAGTTAGTTTATTGTCTTTCTCATTCATGTTTTTTGTTGTTGTTTTTTTCGGCAGCTGATGTCTTTTTTTCTCTCTTCACAATACAGCCAAACATGCTAAGGGAATTCACACATTCACCATTTTATCTCATTATAATTCTGAAAGAGTTTTATCTCTTAAAATCTCAGAACAAAACAAAGGATGCTTAGGCCGGAAAATAAAAGATGAAGTTCAAAATCCTACATATAGAGCAATTTTATGTTATGAAGAGTTCGACCCCTATATTTCTGAAAAGTATTTTTCCGCTTCCCATCATCACTTAGAACCTGGTTGACTACGACAGTACATGTCAACATACGATTCGATGCACTGATCACGTCCACATTGAACGTGCACAGTTTTATATTAAGTAAATCGTTAACTCATCGTCTCGATGCAATAACCTTGTATCTGAGAAGCAGCATGGCGAAATGGTTACAGCGTTGGTCTTAAGACTTAAAAGTCCTGGGTTCGAGTTCAGACCATAGTCGTGTTCCGTGGTGCCTTGGGAAAACATTTCATTCACAATTTCCTTAACTCTGCTCGTCAGTAAAACGGGTACCTCGCTATAGGCAGGGAAAGGTATTGTCAGATTGCTGCTGTTCACCGCCGCTAAATAGCAGCGGTACTGTGTGCTTCCCGGGGAGCTGACAATGCCCTTGAGTGATTAGGTCTAATGGGGTCATAACAGTGTGAAGTCGCGTGAACGGACCGTAGCCTGGGTACGAGATTTAGAAACCTTAGGTCACCTTTGATTAAGTTTCTTTCTTAGTTCACATGGGTGATATCGAGGTGACAAATCCGTGGGGAGCTCTAGTGGAGGTAGGTGAACTAAACTAAAAGTGTACTTGGGTTCCAGTGAGAATCGTGGTCGTAATTACAATCTATGGGGCATCTTTTTTTTTATTATTGGCAAATTGGAAACACATGTTCACCTTTCCGGACAATTGGAAACACACGTTCACACTGCCGGACAAACTGCCACAACTACAGATTCCAAATTTGGCGTGAGGGTACAAAAATATACAACCGTCATCATGACAGTCTTCGATTGTTGCAATATGGATTTCCTGAATTAGACGAAAAAAAAATTATACAAATTTCCGGTCCTTCCACGGCTATTGGTAATCTCGGTCCAGAATAAAATTTCGCAAGCAGATGACGTCATCAAAGTATACGTACGCGGAAAGCTTTCACAGACAGGAACTAAGCTGTTGTTATGCCTATGGGGAGGGGAGTGGGAGGTGGGTGGTGGAGGAGGGAAAGGGAAAGAAGGAAAAATACATCCCAATAAAACAGCTTCGGTAGAAGTTTGGGATCCCTCCTTAACCTCTTTTCCATTTCCCGATAGCGCCGGGATACCTCAGGTGGTTAAAATTTAATTCCAGCCGCTGCTGCTCCAGTCGGTCGGGGCTTCACACTTCATCATTCTCTCATTTGCAGCGATGACCTTTTATGTTAAGCTACAAGATTGGGTTTTGGAAGGCCTCTCGTGAGTAGCAGAACGGCTCGTTGTGCTAAGAACGTCTCAGACTGATTTCTGTGTTAAGAATGTCTTTAAGTTAATGGTAAAGCGTGGGAATGGATTTTGCAGAAGATATCCGAGCTGAAATAGTTACCGAGACAGCGTGGTCGTGCAGGTTGGTGAGAAGCTGTCGCAGATGGAAGCCTGTCAAATCTGATCCTTGGACAGCGAAGTTTACATTCTGGTTGACTTCGGAGGAACCCATACTCTTATTTCCCCACTTTACTCAGGTGTGAAGGAATACTTGGCATCTAGCAAAAGGGCAACCAGGGCGCTGCTCCGCGGCGACTATCAATGTTCCTGATAATGTAGGAGAATATCTGCACATATGTGCACTGTTGTGTGTGTTACTCTTCGATCCTTCGACTTCGTGGGTGAATTTTGATACCAAACAGGGGAAATCGGGATCAGTGCATAACGAGTATACTGGAGTTTCGAGTAAATAAGGTTCGTGGTTGTAAAGCCCTACTGCAATGCACGTATGCATACCTTGAATATCTTCCTGCAATTTGCAGAATACTGCATTCATCTGACGTGACCGTGTCCCGCAGTATATCAAAGCAACAACATATCCTGTCACTGAAATGTCTTCCTTCTCCGTCTTCATCATGCTTCATCAACGTCTATCATTTATAATTTAGATAATTAAGGAAATATTGTTCAGGTTCGAAGTACCCGGCACGGCGTTTCTGATTCAATATGACGTCACGATGGCCGAAAGGTAAAAGCAAGTCCTTTCCGATTCAACTGCCGTCTCAGTGGCCGAAAAGTTGAGCGATTGTGTCTTGATACGAAAGGTGCCGGGTTCGAATCCTGTCAGCGGCGGGCTATTCTGCTCCTTTGCAATATCCACTGTTTGAAGGGCACTCTCCTGTCGGTGGCCCTACGGAGGTTCATGCCTCGTCTCATACTGGCGTTGAACAAAGGCGTTGAAACCTCATTAACAGAAAAAAAACATCAGCAGTAATATGATTCTGTTTATCCGGACTAGAGCTCCAGCCAGTAAATTCCCTGTGGATAACCTGTGGATAACAGCTAAATATTATCTTTAAGAAAAATCTCTTGCACTTAAGTCCGTTGACATAACATGAAAGCCATAATTTTTTGTTTTCCATCTTTTCTTTTCTTGATGCTTCTCATATACTGTCCCTCTTTTCATTCCTCTCCAAATTTATGTACCATCGTTTTTTTTCTCAACACATTTTCTGAAGTTTATATGTCTATAACAAGCGCAAACATTGCTCAGCTCTAATGACGACCTGAATTTTGCATGAACTGGTACTTTTTCTTATTGATCTTTTGGAAATCAAAACCATTTTAATGTCACAAGATGATCCGTAGAACTGACTAACCCCAGCAGACCTTCAAAAGGCTCTCTCTGTCTCTCTCTCTCTCTCTATCTCTCTCTCTCTCTCTCTCTACGTCTCTCTGCCTCTCACTCGTCTAGTGGCGATGGAACCTGGTCTGCCATACGCCGTAATCCTTGTAGACAGTCCTGATGAGAAATAACTATCTTTAACACCAATCCTCAACAGTGTCCTTATTCTTTTTCTTTTCCCGTAATTGCAGGATACCAGATTCCAGAAGGTTCATTAGCACCTGTGGCGAAAGATTCGTCGCTGCTCTCCCTTGACTGGTGTCACGCTTAGAGCAGCGAATGAAAAGAGAGCAAAAGGTCGTCAGCAGTGGACGTACAATCTATTTAAAGTCTGCAGCAAGCTCAGAACACAGTTTTACAGTCAACCGTCTCGGTCACTACTTGGTTTGCATCTCAGAGAGTACCAACCAGTCATAAGCACTGCGAGAATATGATCTTGTATATACTGAAATAAATTACTCTATCAACTCCAGTCAGACTAAAAGTGATTGCTTGACATGCCATCGAGACATCTAATGGGAAGAGTTGAAATAAAGAAGTTGGCAACATTTTCACGTGGCTTAACAAGACTTTAATAATACTACAGTTTACCACCAACGCTATGATGTCGGTCTTCCAGCTCAATCGCCCTTTCCCAGAAAGTGTCCGGAACATTTCTCCGTACTCCGTGAACGGCAACACGACTGCCGACGCCAAAACCTGTGATGACATCCACTGCTACCCGGATAGTGTCTTCGACACTGCCACCGCCCTGACCATCCTCTTGGCCGTGTTCGGGGCCGTGGGCAACATCCTCACCGTGCTGGCCATTCTCAGTAGTCGTCTTCGCAACAACATAAACAGCATTCTTATCTGTAACCTCAGCCTCTCGGACACTGTATACTGTACTTTTGTGCTGCCCCTTCAGGCTATGGTGTTCTACAGAAAGGCCTGGACACTCAGCGATATCCTGTGTGAACTTCACGCCGCGCTCCGGATTTGGATGATTGGGGTCAACATGCTGCTGCTCAGCTGTATTGCCATTTACAGGTAGATATACCTTAGTAGATTAGGTTTACAATGTATGTAAGGCAGGTCTAGATTGCAGGTCTAGATTGATAACTTCTTTCTTTCTTTCTTTTTCTTTCTTTCTTTCTTTCTTTCTTTCTTTCTTTCTTTCTTTCTTCTTCCCTTATATTTTTCCTTAATGCGTCTTTTCTTTTTCTTTCCTTGTACCGCGGATAGTTTACTTTACGTGATACTGAATGATGGTCCAAGTTTGAAATAACCTTGAAACTTGAAACTCTGAAAATCCACTCCACGCAACCACCACTTATGTACATGTACGTGTTTTTTGTGTCAGCTCAACTTTTTAGAAAAATAACTACTATCTTGATTGCACTTTATACTCTCTAACTTAAATGTTACGGTAACTGATATAACACGCATCGTGGAATGGGCTGTATTGACGTTAACTTCAGACATACACAACGAATATTTTTACACACCACGTAGATGATGGTAGAGTTGTAAACTGTAAAGTCTGCTTGATATAAAAATATCGTGTTCCGTGCTGTAGGTATTTGCCATTCGAGGGCATGAATAACTGCGCATCAGTCGTCATGACGAACCTGGGATTAGCGACGTTGCTTAGTACATACTCCAACGACCATCCATAGAAATGTAAGAAAAATAAAAACCTTTAGGAGCATTTCACCTTAATGACGAGTTCTATGACAAATGCGGGCAAGAACACAAGAACCCGTAGGATTATTAAGTTCCAAAATAAGCCACTTAGATTTTATATCAAAAGCGAGTATTTTATAAATCTGGAACCTGCACCCCCCCTTCCCCCCTCACACATACACACACACATACACGCACCCACACTCAGTCAGCATGAACATGAAGAAAGGTATCAATATCAAATCAATATCAATGACCCGTATAGCTAGACTCTGCAGCAAAATTCAATCTTACGCTTTGTCTCCCCAGATTTCTCCATGTGGTCCACCCCCAGAGTCACACCCGCTACTCCCAAAGCTCTTGGTTCGTCTGCGCCGTGATTCTATGTTGGGCGCTACCCTTCGTGTTCTGCTTCACACCCTTGGTGGGCTGGTGGGGGACCTTCAATTTCCAGGAGCGCATTCTGCAGTGCACGTTCAGCACGGCCAGCAGCAAGACGCACAAGATCATCACGATCACGCTCGGCTATCTGGTGCCCTGTCTTTTCATCTGCGTGTGCTACGCCCGTATCGGGTGTGTTGTCTTCAGCTCCCGGAAGAAGACCTCCAGGGGAAGTCAGTACCGCCGACAGCGCGCTCGGCGCGAGTCCTTCAGGCTCACAGGCATGATGGCCCTCATCTTCTTCGGGTTTCTGCTGGGCACCACGCCATTCTTCATTATCAACACGGTGGATTCCAAGCTGCGTTATCCAATGCCGCACATCTGGGCGCCTTTCCTGGCCTGGGCCATGTACGGCCTGAACCCAGTGATCTACACAGTCATGGACAACAACTTTCAACGCGCTTACCGCAGACTGCTGCTCTGCATGATCTTCAAGCCGGACAATGTGGCGGAGACCAGCATCCAAGAACGGCAAAGCTCTTTGCTCAAGGGTGTAACCGAGAAAGTCAACCCGTAAAGGGAGAAAAATGACCCACTACAAATACTTCATCAGTATATTGTGATGATTGTGTTCCGAACAGCCAGGTTACCTGTGACACACTGAGGAGAAATGGAAGTGCATATTCCGAAGGTACAACGCCCTCTATGTTCACATGAACAGCTGGACAGCCGCTGGTATGGGACTAAGCTTAAGGAATGTCGGACATGCCTCACCCAACTTACAATTTTCACGCAATGCTTTCTGAAGGCGAAACACAATGTGAACAGCTACCATGCTAACTGTGTAACTTATATTATGAGCAAAAAACAATTTGAGGATTCGCAAGGCAAGAAACTTTAAGTTACGGAATCCCAAGTCACAATGTGATCATTTGATAGACAAACACACAAACTTGGCAAACATAATTATCTTGAGTGGCGGCAGACAGCTCTGGTTTGACGGAAGAAATTTATGTATAAAGTTGACATACAGTTACAGAGGGCGGAACAGTTTTCCGTGCACAATCAGACAATTCCACATCCCAGGCAGACAGTTCCGCCTGAACAGCACGAGGATTGCCATACTGCTGACTGATGGCTGAATTCTTATCATTTCAACAATGGTGAACTGTCAATGTCGGTGTAATAAACGGCGCCCACGGTGCTTGAAACAAATACAGTAGAACCTCACTATCACGAATCTCAAATAATCGAATATTCCTCATTTTCGTTTAAATGTCCAGGTACTGGGTCCTAATTTCCTACAAAAAGACTATTCTTAATTATTCAACTCCAACAAAACTCACCTCCGGTTTAAGCAGAATGTAAATGTAATAGTAGTGTGACTGCATCATCAAACCTCGCTTTCGCAAGCAAAACATGTAGCATTCAATAAAAGCCAATGTAGCATACCATATCAGCCAATCATATACCTCTGACGATGGAAACGTAAATGGAAGAAGAAATGACTGTTGGATTTGTGGCTTCCGATGTCCGTATGACTGTAGATATAATCATTATGAGTGGTCTATTAGAGACTAAAATCCTGAGATTAGTGTTTGTGGGGTTCTACTGTATATAAACATGGCTGGGAGGAAGTCAATGTATTTCATTTCATCCGCTGAGAAAACGAGCGAGAGAGAAGGAAAGAGAGAAAGAGAGAGAGAGAGAGAGAGAGAGAGAGAGAGAGAGAGAGAGAGAGAGAGAGAGGAGGCAGGGAAAATGAGAGAGAAAGAGAGAGAGAGAAAGAGAGAGAACAAGAAGATGAACGACGCAACGGCTGACCAAAATGCATATCATTGTGTGCCATTATAAGAAAGTCAACAGCGAGAAAGGCGAAGAACTGCAACAATGCCCAATCATAGCTTTAACATACATAAAGTCGTATCATTCGAAGTTCTAAGCACACGTGCTTATCCTCGTTTTCTTCATGATCTAGGTATGAAGTTGGCTGTTGACTGTTATTCATGTATGTGCCATGATATTAAGTTTGGTTTTGGTGTTGCAAGCGCCCATACATCACAAGACCCGTGTGATACTCATAACATAACGTGGTACATTATGACATAACACTGGGACAATCTACGCACAAAGGCGTATCTTGTAAAAGCGAAGCATACAAAAAATTGTTCCTGTTGACTTTTTTATGTATTACTCCATAAATATGGCCAAATGTAAGTGTTGGTATAACTTTTTTCAAAATTTTAAGCTGATTCATATGACATTATTAAATTCATCAAAAAGATGAAACATTAAAAAACCATGAACTTTTCATTATGAATTTAGTCCCTTCACATACAAGATCGATGCATATTATAATCGTGTTAATCTCCTAACATCACTCTGGTGGAATACGCTATTATATATCAACAAGAACAATATCTCCTTGATTCTGTTCATGCATACCAAAGCTTCATAAGCCATTGGGCACTGACGTATTCGCTTCCCGAGACTTGTATTTTGTCTGTTTAGCACTTCCCGCGATGGTTTTGAAAACAATCGCTGACGGGATCAAAAGCGTACCCAGCCTGAATACTGAAGGTCTGTATAGAATGATGCAGGTTAGATATATGCGTCAATTATATGTCTACCACTTGTTAGGGCACAAAGCTTAGTTTCTAGAACTTCCCAAAATTACGACTACTTCAAGTCTTTGTAATTCGGGAGAAGTTTTAGGTAGAAAAATATTCAATGTGATATCATCTCTTCAGTTTGGACGATCTTCTTTTGCACTGTGATGTCATCATGAAATCCATATTATGCCCCAAAATAATAAATATTTACATTTTTAAAAACTGGTTTTGCAAAGCTTGAGACCGGTTGCGAAACATTGTGCCAAAAACCTTTGTGATATAGACTGTTACATCATAATCAGAGAGCTTCGTAAACCACATATCTCAAGATCTCTACACTTCGTAAGATACGCTTTAGTATCCGCATGCTCACTAGCCCCTTCTTTTGGGTAATCCCAAATGTGATGGGAAAGACATATACACAAGCCATAATAGGGAACTTAAGGAAAAAAAAAGGCATGCTGTAATATAATGTCGTCTCGAGACACACACACACAAAGAAAAAAAAATAACTCCAAGATCAATAAGACACTGACACATTATTAAATAAACTGTCCTAATTAACACGAGTTCGCGAGCCAGGTACGCTGGAGACCATCGCGGCCATTATACTTTTCGGCAATTCTATATTTAGCGACCCGTCTGTCTTTTTCCGTTTTAATGAGTGTGACATGACAGAAACCGAGTCAAAGCTGTCGTGATCTGTAACTCCTCCGCACAAACAGTTCATATTCAGGGAAAGAAAATCATTATAAACATCCCAGTTGCCCGATGCAAAGTTTTGGTTTTCTCTGCAACCGTGGCGCAGACTATCACATATTACTGTCATACTTTCTTAAACATGTTATTTCACATCACAATGATGTGGGACACAGTTCTCCCCCCGTTTATTTCATATTCTTTTGTATAAGCGGTGCAATCAATGTGTAATTTGTTGTAAAAAGCCAAATACAATGACTGCGATAAAAAACATAAAAACAAATCTGCTGTTGTTGCTGTGTACAGTATTGCTAAGTCTCTGTAACATACATAAGCTTTCATGACGTGAGACTTAGGGAATCGGTTAAGGCACGTGGTTGCGAAAGGCTTCTCTTTGCGATAGGGATCATTCATTTCGGCCCCCGATCTTGATGCCGATCTTAGGAGATAAAAACAATACACATCTATTCAAGTTTTGTATACACATGCTAAAAGAGCATTAAGCGAAAAGTGAAATGAATGATCTCTGTAACAAGCAGAGGCTTATCGCAACGATGTGCTTTATACTCAGTTTTATATTGTGTGTATTGTAAGTGGCTGATTTGAAGAATTTCTGGGCACAGCGAGACAATTTCGTGTAAAAAAAAAGTACAGTTGTCTTCACGGCAACATAATATACCATGTCCCTAGAGACACACCTTCATAATCCAGACGACACCCATGTGTATTCTTCTCACTGCACCTTCCCTGCTCTGCCGTTAGCCTATTTCGAACCATACTCCTAACAAAAGGCACTTATGGGTCATTCCTAAGACACATTGCCCGATCCATTACTCCATCAGCCAGCTATACTGAAGTAATGCCACTAACATTTTCACATGAATTTGTTGCAAAAGTCAGAAGCAAGTGACCGAGCATTGGCCAACTCCACAGACCAAGACCTGCTTTCTTCCAAGATAACTAACTAGATATGTTCAATGGAATGACCCTTATCCTGCCCAAACAATCATAAAAGTGTGTCAAACTTGAGTTTGATGACAAAAAATCATGTTGGCACTTAAAATCTACAAAATAAGATAAGGCACTGTCTCGCTTCGCCTTGAAATTCCTCCTTTCCTCGTGAGTGGAGTGCGATGCTTGTAAATACGATCTTTTCAATGCTCAGAGCATTAATGTACTTATTCATTAATTGCTAAATATAAAATGAGTTGCGGCTTGCGCAATGGTACAGAAGTCACAAGCACAGTTGGCACCAATGAACTGACTGCAGAAAAGTATCTTCCGATGAAATGTCCCGGATTTTCAGAATAAGTGAAAAAAATTATCTGTGAAATACTTCGCCATCGACAGCCCCCACCCCTCCCCTTTCCAGTTTCAGCTGAGTTGCAACATTTTGAAGAGAAAAGTACAATCATGTATAGTCTTCAACAAACATCGTTGTCTGATCCACTTAGTCGCAACCATCCGGTACTGTTGCCATTAAACGAAGTCGATTATATCGGTGGGCTTTGGTATTCATTTACAACACTTATGGTCCATACTTAAAAAAACTACTTCCGTCTAGGAAGATTGTTATACACACTGACAGTGCAGTGAATCAATGCCATACTGTTTTCCCAGAATGCTCTTTTCCCAATAACCTCTAGGGTGCAATTTATTAAAAGCTATTGACTGAGCATAAATTAGATGTGAATACGTGTCACTGCGCATGCCGAAACTCACAGTGTTGATTGAAGCAACCGTTTTCAACAACTTAATACATGGAGCTTAATTATGTTTTCCTTGTTAGGCTTGTTTCGTTATGTATTGTTGAACAATCAATTTTCACAGAAATAAACAATTTCTGAATATGATCGAGTCCTCAGTCCTTGTTTTATTTATCTATATGATTTTATTTCGTCTTTATCAACCTCTCTCCCTCTCTCTCTCTCTCTCTTTCCTCTCTCTCTTTGTTTCTGTGTGTGTGTGTGTGTGTGTGTGTGTGTGTGTGTGTGTGTGTGTGTGGTGTGTGTGTGTGTCTGCGTGTGTGTGTGAGAGTGAGTGAGAGTGTGAGAGAGAGAGAGAGAAAGAGAGAGAGAAAGAGAGAGAGAGAGAGAGAGAGAGAGAGAGAGAAACTAACTAATTAATAAAAAAGCAATGTAATAACATTTTAAAAAATAATAATAACGATTAAAGCAGCGCTCATAAAAAACCTCCATTGATACTATCTGCCGATAGAAGTCATCTCTTTAAAATTCTATTTCTGTAAAAAGACCATGTCTTTCAGTACTATCTAGCTGCAGATATCACAGCTTCAAAATACCATTTCTGTAACAAAGGCATCTCTCTCAATACCAACTGTCTGCAGAAATCAATCTTTCAAAATACCATTTCTGTAACAAAGGCATCTCTTTCAATACCAACTGTCTGCAGAAATCACCCTTTCGAAATAGTATTTCTGTAACAAGAGCATCATTTTCAACATATCTGTCTGCAGAACTCACCACTTCAAAACACCATCTCTTTCAATATCACTTGTGTGCAGAAATCACCCTTTCAAGATACCATTTCTGTAACAATAGTATCTCTTTCATATGACCTGAAATGGCCATCCTTTCAAAAAAGACCATTTCTCTCATGACAACATCTCTTTCATTACACATCCTTTGTGGTGACGCCAACTCTCTTAAAGTACTTTGTATGGATTCAGAAGCGTTCACAGAATGATTACTGGTGGTAAATATAAAAATGATGAAGGTAAAATCCTTATGTCAATAATTCGGGAAGAGTTTTATCTCTAAAAATATTCAAAATACGCTCATCTCTTCAGGTAAAGTAATGAAGTGTCAAATCCTATTACAAATAGGACACTTTACCTTAAGCCAAATTAAGCAATCAGCGATCAAATCTTGCTGCCACCGTCTCACATAAAACACTGGCGTCCACACAACCTCCCAGGGCCACTACCACCCAGATATTAATTTTTTGCTGCATTGTAGCCTCATCAGAATAATATGTTACTGCCCATCTATCCCTCCCCCTCTCTACGTCCCCCCTCCTCCTGCCCCCCACTACCACCACTACCACCACCACCACCACCACCACCACCACACACATACACGCGACAATCTGACTGTACTGACGCCTTAACTCAAAGCGTGTTATCAAATGAACGTTCTTCTATTTCTGCCACTACCTTACATAAGACAGCAGTGTTCACACTAAAAACACCCGAGGTCACGTCCACCCAGACTGGAAGAGAAAGTTAATGACGTGGAGTGTACCCTCTCAAGTGAGTACACGACTGAAATTTTATTTTGTGGCCAATAAAGTGGACCCTCTTGAGTCAGTGCACTAGTGAAATTTATTTTCTGAGCAAATGCAATATATCTGGGTCCTCTTTTTTTTTTTCATGTGTGTGGGTGACCAAAATGCAACATACGACAGAGCATTCCTGAATACATAACTAGAAAGGTGGTCGAAGCTCAAAGATATATATATGCCCATGTTGAAGCGAGCGTTTTCAAATGCTGTTTGTAAGATAGGCCTCTGAACTATGTCTGCGCAGTGATCAGTGGAAACTAAATCACAACAAAAACAGTAACAGAAACAACATCATTTTTTTTTTTTTTAAAAGGGAAGGATTTCCAAATGCGCCTCACAGCCGACGGTAACTGAGTGGAGATCGAACCCTCAGAAGGAATTCCTCAGGTGTCTCACACCCTTAACCAGAGCTTATGCTTACCATTACAACCCCAAAGCTAACCCTAACCCAAACCCTACCCTTAACACTAACCTTAATGTCCGACGATACAGGAGTAAGAGGTGTGAGTTTCATTCGGAATTCCTCCCCAAAAAAGGAAGAGACGGTTAGTTAATGTACTTCATATTGTGACTTGGTTACCAGTTGAGGCAGAAAAAATATAAAGCTTATTGACGGACAATTTTTATAAAATATATTACACAGAACACAAATTTAATACTCAGAAAAAAATATAGCTAATTTTGTTTATAATTTCAAACCAAATCTAATGTTGAAATCGGTTCTGAATATAGCTATTCAGAAAATCTGTGAGATTTTTTTCATGGAAAAATATCAAATCAGACATAAAAATGATAAGCAGGCATATGAAGAGCATTTTATTTTTTTTAATCGTTAGAGGACCTATTCACAAAAAATACGCAGTTTGATGCAGTATTCCTAGCTATATCCAGCAAAAACTGATTTCTCATGATAGCAACACTAGTGTCCTTCCTCCTCCTCCCCCCCCCCCCCCCCCCCCNCCCCCCCCTTTACCTTTCAGTCTTGAATGATTAATTAAATAAAACAACTACTTCACGAAAAGAATACAAGACATAGCATTGCGAAAATGGACCTTCAGCTCTTCAGTACGCAGGACTGATTTTCAAAAGAAATTTCTTGGACAAGTTGCGCACCACGTGATCTGCATTACAAAATCTGGGAAAAGATGGTTTAACCTTTTAAGGAAACCAAACTTCCAATACTCACCTAGGCTTGTCGCTCTGGAGCCCGGAAGCATGCTGCTCTTTCTCAATTGCCCATCGCTGGTTGTCCACCCGACGCACAGAAGGGATTCGAACTGGATTACCGAGAGGAATAAGAAAAAAATCAGTTTATATTTTGTGTTAGAATCGTTTTACCTGACTAAGACTTGATATTTCGTGTTAGAATCGTTTTACCTTACCAAAGGCTTGATATTTCGTGTTAGTTTCGTTGTACATTACTAAGACTTGATATTACGTGTTAGAATCGTTTTACCTTACTATGACGATATTTCGTGTTAGAATCGTTTTACCGTACCAAGGCTACAGCGTTGAATGTCGTCTTTAAAAAAAAACAGCACACACTTTAATTTTGACATTGCTTCGGCACAAAGTTGCACTTCTCGAGTGAAAGATAAAAAAATGAAGCAACAAAGATTTCACATCCTCCGCACATTTTACACCAAATTCAATTTTTTTTTTTAATGTCTGTTTCTGAGCCACGTGAAATGATTGTTCTTTCGATAACTAGATATCCTGCGAAGTGTTTTTAGTTTTGTTTTGTTTTAATTTGATTTGCTTTGTTTTGTTTTAAACTCAATCTCTAAAGTTGCCTATTTTTTTTAAAATATCGTTGGGTCATAACAACGCTTTTGTTCGGAGATGGCGGAAAGTTGATGCGTGCAATTAGATCTTGCTCAAACATCCTCGGGCGGCTCGTTACACATACAAAGACAACATCTAGACACTTAAAAAGTAGCAGCTGCTGGTGTTTTCTGACTGTATTCGTTATGATCTAGTGTCTTTTAAACGGTGGCAATATCAGCACAGAGGTGCCTTTATTCTTCCCGATTAATAAAGAAATGGTGAGGTGGTGGGAAACAGACAAAAAAGGANTTGCCCGAACGGCAACAGAGCAATCCAGTAAGCAGAATAACAAATATTAAAGCTTGTAGTCTTCTTCTCCAGCAAGGGCAATATAAACTGGTTTATCTTAAGACACAGTATACTAATAGACAAAGCTATCACTTGATAAGGGCCTCCCTACTGGCGTCTCCCCTCGTCAAACCCCCTGCCATTATAATGGTTGGATTGGATATAATATACTATTTTAAGTGGTGACAGGGCACATCTCTGTAAAGCTAACAGCAGAACACTTTAAAGTTATAAACCAAGTGTGGCCCAGCTCCTTAAGAGTGCCTTCAAAGGGCCAAAGCACATGTTACGAAGGGGTATCTTTCTCTGAAGATCTCCTGTTCCCCCGCTCTCCGAATAAGAGAGTTTCCTAAGATCAAGCTACCCCTTGCATGCCATGCAATGGATCCCTCCCATCCGCGTCAAGTCCTTTTGCGAATGTTGTACCATTGTAAGTGGTGACAGGGAGCACCTTAACACAGTCAAAGACAAGGAGATGCTAACTCAGTGACCAAGGATACAAATGCCATGGGTCAGTCGACAAATTTTTGAGGGAACATACTGCATTCACCCTCGAAAAGTCCCTCCACCTCTCCACCCCTCAGAAAAAAAAACAACAAAACATGTCACGGTTTCTCTCAAATAAATATGAAACGCTTACTGGGAGAGCGAGGCAAAAGAAGATCTTCAGAGGAAGATACCCCCGCCTAATAAGTGTTTCAGCCCTTTGACATCCTGACACTCTAAAGGGTCATGACTCCCAAGTGTCCTTCTGTTGATTTTTTTCCGCCTCGGGATGCATTTGAACCCGCAACCTCCAGCTCCTTAATTCCTTACTTCTCACTCGCGAACACGACAAATTTTACTTCTAGAATAATGTGCCTGACTACGTCGTATTCACCTACGCTGCTGACGATTAAAGATACGTTTGTTCTGATCCGATGGCACCCCTTCATTAGCATGGTCCTAAACAATGTTTCGATATTTTTTTGTTAACCGATACCGATAATTCCGCTATCTTCCAAAGTCTGGAATGCTGAAGAGAAGTACATGGTTATAATTGTGGGCAAATCTGTCAAATAGTACAGTCAGATGTCTCACATTTTCTGAGTTTGTTCTGTAGAGTTAGCCAGTAAGTTTGATTCCCAAACACAATAAATCGGCTTTTCTGGAATTTCCAAAAAATCTCACCAATTTCCAGACTTGTTAGAAACTGGGGTAACCGGTATCGATTACATAAAAAGAAAGAAAGCTTAGTCTGGACTTCGCTTCTTAAGTAGTACCGACTCAACCCAACCCGACCCGCCCACATGTTAATTCCGTCGGTTATACATCTCCCAGTGCCATTGTTTCAAAGGGAGTCAAGCAGACTCAAGGACTGGGCCTCAAGTGATTCCAGCAGTATGTACTCTCGATTCACTATTCTTCAGCGCCAGTACTCGCTTTCAAACGCTGAGGTGATTGTTGTTTTTTTTTTAATATATTGCCTTTTCTTTTCATTCGTATGCACGCTTGGGTTACTTTATGACTACTTTGAGACTAAAACTACAGGAGAAGAAATAAACATACCAAAAATTTTCAAATTAAAGCTAGGCCATTTTATTTCTAATCGAAAGTGGTTTTTTTTTAAATGCAGATGTCTTCTTCTGTTAGCTACAGCCCTGGTACAAGGGGCTTAAAATCAAACAGATGCATAACGACTTTCTTTATCTGACCAAAATGTGTTACGTTTAGAGGCCGTCTTCTTGGTAGAAATGGAAGCCGTCTAACCCCTCAAGAGTGTATATCAGTGAACAATCCTTACTGAATTAGCATTTGTCATTTTTAGACAACGCTGCAGAAGAGACATTTTTAAAAAATATAACACACAATCATTTTTTCTCTTTCTTTACCATTTACGAGTTTAAAATGATATTTCTGGACAAAACAAAACAAAACAAAAATTAGCAGCCGCTTTCGTATGACTATTGGTAAAATTGTTCGGTCCAGTTTTGTGAAAAGAAAATTAGGCTGCTAGACAAATCATTATGGAACTCCTATTTTCAGGAAAAAGTCTAGACAAACTGCTGAAACAGTAACCTCTAAATAACGGTTTTTATTATATCTGATGACGATACGGACCAAACTGCGACATTTCATGGGAACAGTATTAAATTCCTGTGTCCAAAAGAGCTGCAACTTCAAAAATGAATAAACGGGTGCTTTCTTTCAAGGAATTTCCTGTCATTTTGGAAATATGAGGTTGAGAGGAGGATGAAAAGAAAAACAAGCGAACGGTTGCTGTGAGTGGTAAAATTACGCCTTTGATGGGACAGAAGTTTTTCTGGCACTGATCCATTCAGCCACCTTTCATTTTTTTTTCAGAAACCCACTTTCGTCCCTATGCGAACGCCTGGTCAAATCGAATACTCACACACACGGATTTTATAAGCCTATGCTACAATTAATATTCGCATACCTCCTGTTTACAGTACCCTGGTACTCTGGTACTCAGTATTGCTTTTCCGTGTATAATGATGTCTTCATTAGACTCATTAGACATTATTGCCTTTGCTATATTTTTGAGACTTTGCTATGGTATAATGATCAATTACACGTGTTGGCGTTGGCTTTGCTATATTTCTGAGATTTCGGTATGGTATGGTGTAATGACTCAGAATACACTGAATGATAGCCAAGATCACCGCTGGTGACTTATAGCCATTGTGAACCAATGGCACGGTCTGGCAGATAGTTAGTTCAGAGGTATGGTACATTTTTGACTTTTAAAGGTCAGGAAGGTGATAAAATCATAGTGAATTAAATCCAGGTCAGACATGTGGTTCAAACCTATAAAGAATTTAGGTCAGTGTCAAGCAAACGGTTCAGAACCATGGAGAATTACGTAAGAATCTGGCGGNGGGGGGGGGGGGGAATTCAGATCCATGGTGAATTTTAGTCTAGCTTAAGCTCATAACTACAGTGAGTAGAGGTCAAGATCACTGTCGAACTACGTTCTAAGTGATATCTATAATATATTTGGCAACTTGGAAACACATGTGTCACTTTTCCAGACAAAGTACCACTGCTACAGACTTCAAATGTGGCTTGGGGGTACAAAAAGATACAGCCGTCATCATGACGGCCTTTGAATTTGCTATTTAAAATCCCTGAATTAAGAAAAAAAATACAACAAAAAATTCCGCTATTGGTAAACCCGGTTCGGAAACAACAGAAAATTATGCGTGCGGATGACGTCATCAAAATTTGAGTATGCGGAAGTATTCATCGGAGGAGAATTTCCACGTTGTTGTTAGACCTGGGGGCAAAGGCGTGG
>JAWQUT010000023.1:1791464-1808721 GCA_033807755.1 Ellobium chinense
CACGCACGCACGCACACACACACACGCACACACACACACACACACACACACACACACACACTTACACACAAAATCTAGAACGGGCTAAAAGGACGGAAGTCAATTTACACCTGTGATGCCGGCTGGTAGCACTTATCGAAGGCTCCAGATTTGAGCAGAGCAGTGGGCTAGAGAACGCATAGTATCATTACCTGTTTCTGTTACATATTGACTGGCCATGCCCTCCACAAAATCCATCAAAATCAGTTCATACAGCTATGGATAGACACGGATGAGACGGATAGTATGAAGTCAGATTGTAGCGCGGCCTGAATCCACCACCCTTGTTTGCTAGTTTTCATAACCTCTACTGTGGCGAAAAGTCATTACACTTTCCGATATCACGGATCCTGTTGTTATTTAATCCTGGGCAAAGACATAAGTGCTACTAAGTGTTCTGTTTCCATCTTGTACTATACGCAAGACATCCAAGACGTTTCGAAAGGAGAGCAATTGATCTCTGTAGCACTCCTACTACGTGTCAACGCTGATCATTAATTTTATTTCTTGCTGGAACACACTTTTATTTATTACATGTTGCTGGAAACATCATCATTACACTCGGGACATTCTATAGGTGCTCCGGTCCCCATGCTAAAAGCCTCCTCACAGAAAACAAAAGCAAACTGTGCCGGTTGACACCTGGCTGAGGACAGTTCTATCCTATGCTGGCGATACACTTATGACACATTCATCATTTGGCTGAAATTTCATGTGGGGGTTCTGTGGACTGTGGGGCCCTATGCTGTGAAGTGTTAAGCGTATGCGTTCATCAGGTCCTGGCTCTGAATCACTGTGTCTTTGTGATCCACATCTCTTGCAGCCCTATATTCAAACCTGGTAATCAAGAAAAAGATCAAAAGAGGAAAATGCCTAGCTTTTCTTTCCACCCTGTAGAGTGGGTGCAAGGCATGATATTTTCAGTAATCTGCTAGTGGTCAGCGCCTGTAAATGGCAGCGGCATTGTATGCTTCCCAAGTAGTTCAAAAAGTTCCTAGAGTAATCAGACCTGCTGAGGTAACAACAGTGTAAAGTAGTGAGAGTAGGTATTAGCCTGGATACGAGACTCATAAACTGCGTTGTTGTTATTATTATCATTATAATATTATTACTCCATTATAAATAATTATACTTCCCCGGGATGAGACTAAGAGGAGATTGGAGAGTGTAAAGAAATGTGAGCAGGTATTAGCCTGGATACGAGACTCATAAACTGCGTTATTATTATCATTATTATTATTATTATTATTCCATATAAATAATTATACTCCCCCGGGATGAGACTAAGAGGAGAGTGGAGAGTGAACATGGCTATTTATCTTGCTTCAAACAACACCATTTAGCTTGCCCTTTTGAGCGACCACTGACAGACCTGACGCAAGCTGCCACGTGATAATAAACATGTAAGTGTCCGGACAATCAGACAGGCCCACACTGATAGTGTTGGTGGTGGTGATGATGGTGGTGCTATGGGTGTGCTTGAGGGATGAGATAGAGATGATGTACTCTTTGTTCGTGAGTGGTCATCACGATAATACCGGATACCTGTACCGGATGCCTTCAGTATCCACCACAGTCGCCATCCGGATACTCGCGAACTCCGCTTGACTGTAACATTTTCTACACAAGAAATTGCTGCAGCTCTACATAAAAGTCACACTGAATCGCAACCCCCTTTTAATCGAATATTTCTCATCAGTTGCAATTAAAGCGGAATCGGCTATCTACATCTTTCCGTGGTACAGTGGTATCGACTTCCACGAATTGGACCTCTTTGCCCTGCCCGACATTTCACAGCATCAAAATAATCAGTTGTAATGATTTCGGCGAATATGGCCCCATTGGCCATGGCCACATTAAACAACACCACGACAGGCAATCGTATCGACTACTGGCAACTGTTTAAACATGTGGTAAATCCATATTATGGTAGTTTGACAGCTGATCAATACATTCCTATACAATGTATCGGGAGCTGTACAGCAATGTGGCCGAAAGGCAATAATGTTATATTCAAGATCAATTAGGTCATTTTCCTCCGTCGTAAGAAAGGTAGCTCTCAAGCCACGCTCTAGGCTAAAAGGCCTTTTCGCCGTTTTCTGCTATTTGGCTTTGTAAATCTGAGAACTAGTTTTAAAGACAGAGACTTCTGCTTGCACATACATATTTTCTGAGATATCATAAACAATTTTCTAAAGTTTCAAAGTGATGCCATTTGAAAAATAATAATACCAAGAACGTTTTGCAATTAACAAAGATAAAAGAGCAAAATACCCCTCGCGCAAGTTACCATTGCCAGCCTGTGGTTGCATTTAACGCTCGTTACACAGACATTCTAATTTCAAAGAACTGATTTGCATTTCTCTGCCAGATGTGGGGTGCCACATTTCGCATGGCACGGTTAAGTACCTCTGGGAACCCTAAGGTGGATTTCGTTGCATGGAAATGTGAAACAGATATGCCAATGATGCTAAAAGTTGCATAGTGTTAAAAGCGTAAAGTAAACCTAATTATCTGGCGACCCACTCAGCAGATTCAAACGAGGTAATTTCAGAAAAATATGACCCATTTCGTAAGCTGGATCACCGACTTGGTCATGTTGTAACTGCCCTGGAAAGTCATGTGATTGACATCTTCATCAATCCATCCGTCTGTCAAATGAACACTAAAAGACAATGAGATACTTGGTTCAAAATTATGCTTGTCATCAGCGCCCAGGGAGCTAAGAAAGTTACTGAATGACTTGGCCTGTTACGGTAAAATAATGTAAAGCCTTGTGAGCGGACGTTGCATTGCCTGAATACCAGATTTCAAAACATCCCTGCATTATTAATAATTTTTCACTCTGCTGAAATTTGCAGAAAAGTTGTTCTGTTGTTTTTTTAAGCCGTAACTTTTACTTCAGTTTTGGCCATTTCATTTTTGTAAATTTGTGGTTCATGAACATCTGTTGGTTTATTTTTTTCTTAGTTCAAGCAAAACTACGTTTAGAATGTAATGAAACCTTATTGCACTGGCGCATTCAGAAGCATGAACACTTTTTATTTCCACGCTTACAGCTCATGATTTGATCCATCACTGTAATCGTGTTAAATCGTGGACAGGCGCACACGCCCCATTCACCATTCATCAATTACTGAGTGGTCGCGAGAACCTTTCATCATTCAACAGCTATCAATCAGTTCTCTGTACTTATCATTCTCATTCTTCTAGGTAGTTGGTTATCAAGTAATTGCGTAAAAGCAGTGGACCACTGCACGAACCAATGCATAAACGGTGTCACCTTTTCGTGCATTATCTCCACTAGTATTGGGCACAGCAAAAGAAGAGGACAAGATCGAGAAGTCAGTTAACGAAGTATAGATATCTCAAAACAATAGCTCCCTCTTTGCACCCCCCCCCCCCCCCCCCCCCCNCCACTCCAACCAAGATAGATAAATTCCCCAAAGATAATTCGTTCCTTCTTTCTTTTTTTATTCAAAAAAACTTATTTATGTTTTTTTTATAATGATTACCATTTCCAAACGACCAATCATAAAGTAATTACATTTACTTGCTTTCATTGTTTTTTTTACCAAAGAGTAAAGAGTGATTAGCAGGGGGGAAAATCGGTCATTGGCAAAAACTTGCCTAAGAAAACAGAAATAGGGGCATAATCACTGTATCATTTTTTTTTCATTTTAAATGAAAACTTTTTTTTTTTTACACTGGAGTATTTTCTAACGTAACAAGTCGTGTCCAGCAGTAAACAGATTAAAAAAAAAAAAAAGCATCTCATGTGTATAGCTATAAGAGTCAAAAACCAAACATGTCCCATACTCCAATGACACAAGAAAAAACTCTCTAATTCCATGAATGATGAATGAATGCTGAGACTGGATAAAGAATGGTCAGCGTGACATGCCCCGCTTCTTAGCACGAGTTCATTGTTTTTAATACTTGAAGGATGAGATAGGCATCATGAATGTTGAATGGCCTGTGTATCGTCAGTCGCAAGCCGCATTTGATCATTCTAATGTAGTATGTCACATAAAATCACGTTAGCTCTCTGCTGGTTATCATTTCAGTCGTAAGTCTTCTTTGGGTACAGGATACAAACTGCCCGGAGATAAGATGCTCAAATCTGGACTTTTCTTTGGCATTATGCACCTACCCCCTTTTTAATATGTGACTCGTCCCATAAACCGCAGGCGCCTAATTGGTCCAGAGTCACTTATTATTAGAGTCAACAATAGAAGAACATTAAATCTGTCAGGGACTCCTTCCCCCTGTCAGAATCATATAACCACACCGTGAAACTGTTGATATGCAGTGCTTCATTGGCTTCAGAGAACTTCATCTGCATGACACGAGCATGCGGTCTGCAAAAGAGGGCCATCCCTTTTCATCTACTGAAATTGTGAAGAATCCAAATGAAGGACCCTCACTCTAAACAGCATATACTTTGAGCACAGCGGTGGCTCTCAGCCTACCGATTAGTCTTGGCCATCTCGGAACATTTCTGTGACTCAATGTGAAAACTGTACTAAATGGATCAAAGAATTTTTCACACTTGGCTCCTAAAACCTCAAACAAACTACAGATTGTTCCAGTACATACCTATGCCCCAGCTGACCACACATAAAGACTGGCTCCACCGCCAGCATGTTGTCGGCAGGCCGTGCCTACAAACGCTTGTGGACATTGCCCCGGATTCATTCATTCATTCATTCATTCATTCATTCATTCATTCATTCATTCATTTATTCATTCATTCAGACAGACAGACAGACAGACAGACAGACAGACAGACAGACAGACAGACAGACAGACAGACAGACAGACAGACAGACAGACAGATCGCAACGTTCGAATGGCCAGTAAAGTAGCGTCTCTGTTGTGGTTGATATCATTCTGCCGAAATTGGAGAGTTCGAACCGGAAGCTCTCGCGCTTCTGCTTCTCAAAAACTCTCCCGTCCAAAAANTTATTGGCACGAGCCTTCGGTCTGCAAAAGAGGCAACCCCTTTTCATCTACTGAAATTGTGAAAAATCCAAATGAATGACCCTTACTCTAAACAGCATATAATTTGAGCACAGCGGTGGCTCCCAGCCTACCGATTAGTCTTGGCCATCTCGGAACATTTCTGTGACTCAGGGTGAAAATTTTATTAAATGGATCAGAGAGGTTTTCACACTTGGCTCCTAAAACCTTAAACAAACTACAGATTGTTCCAGGACATACCTATACCCCAGCTGACCACACATAAAGACTGGCTCCACATCCAACATGTTGTCGGCAGGCCGTGCCTACAGACACTTGTGGACATAGCCCCGGATTCAGATGGGCGCGGTTGCATGTTTCAAGCACTGGACAGACAGACAGACATACAGGCAGACAGACAGACAGACAGACAGACAGACAGACAGACAGACAGACAGACAGACAGACTTTCGAATGGCCAGTGAAGCAACGTCTCTATTGTCGTTGATATCATTCTGCCTAAAATGGAGAGTTCGAACCGGAAGCTCTCGCTCTTTTGCTTCTCAAAAACTCTCCCATGCCAAAAAACTTTCTAATAGCAGTTTTCAAGCGGTCTTGCATTACGACCAGAATCAATGTGAAATGATGGAGCAACGATCGAATATCAGGCAAAACACGGAAGGATCATCAATAAAATGCAAGCGCGACCATACGAAAAAAAAAACAGGCTCCGTTTCAGCACTTCTTGTTTTGACCACATAATCAAGTTTAAGGTTTCAAGTTTTTTTATTTAGGCGAAAGCCAGTCACATCCAATAAAATGTTATATCAATACAAAATAATTAATGAAAAGGAAAAACACAACATATAACAACATATATGCATAACTGTCACCTACATTTAATCATTGACCATACACAGCCGGTTAGGAAGATGCACTTGTTGTTGTTGTTGTTGTTGTTGTTGTTCTGCTGTTGTTACTCGTGTTGTTGTTGTTGTTGTTGTTGTTGTTGTTGTTGAAGGAATTGTATGATCTGAAGTTACAGTTTCTTCTGTAAAGGATTTTCTGACTTTTACTTGACGATTGCATACTTTTCTATTCCTTATGGCAAAAAATATGGAATATGTATCAAGGTCCCTTTAAACAGTCTGTCACTATTTTTTACTATCTTATTCGTAAATTATTCTCCACAGACTTGTGAAAATGTTTTGTTGTTTATTATTGTTTCCCAGAAATTGTGAGACTTACAAACAAAAAACACTTAAAAAAAAAAACTTGTCTCACAACCCTTGTCTCATAAAATGTCTGGAACTTGTATTAAACAAACCACAAACAAAAAAGTATCACTCTCGTCATTCTTTCTGAGCCACTCTTAACAACAACCCTTAGTTGCACTATTCCCTTAATCCCAACATTTTAAAATATTCAGTAGAGTAGCTTCCGGTAGCTATTAAGTGGAGCCGGCAGCATTAACCATAGTACCGTAATAGGTCGATGCCCGACGCATAATTTCAAGTGACCGGCCACTTTCAAAAATGCTCTTCTACCTCTTAGGGAGAGAGTGCAATCACCATTATTGGGGAAAGTAGGTCATACGATGTTTTTTGTCGTTTCACAACAATCTGTTACTGTGAAGGAGAATAACAAAAAGCTTCTGTCTCTAATCTAAACGACTGGGCGAAATGGGCTATAAGTGCACTAGTAGTGAACCAAGCAATTTTAAGTGCTTTCGTGCTGCTGGAAGTGGGTTTTCCAACTACAAGGTGCCATCCAAAAGTCTCCTTACTGTGCCTTTGAAAAAACTAGTAGACTTATACTAGGTGTTACACACTCCTCTATCACGTTTGGAATAGTCCAATCCACCACACCGATTCCTTGATTTCCCAAGGATGAAAATTCAGCTGAAGGAAATCTGAGATAATAGTGGCAGAATCGCAGATGGTGCTTGATAAGTTGATAGGACTTCCAAGACTGTTCCTAGGCATGGAAGTAGCACTGGGTTCATTGTGTTATTCACCAATAAGACTACATCGAAAGAGATGGAGGTGTGCAACACAAACTTTTAATGACACTGTCTAAGGACTTATGGATAGTAGCACAAGATGGAAACGGAGCACTTGGTACTTAATAGAAGTGGGGGACGAGCAGACACAAACAGATGCTCACACGAAGTAGGATAAAGGGCAAAGTACTCAAAAATACGACCGTACAGAGAAAATGGAAGAAGGAAAGTCAGTGATGTGGCGGGAATCGAGCCCGCGACCTCTGGTTCGGCACCCATTGCCCCACCTTCAGTTCGGAATCAGGTAGACGTCTATATACAGCCAAGCCGCTACTTCTAAAAGAGTAGCTTAGTGGTCGGGGTCTTTCCCGAAGCCGAACAGAAAACTAGCTAACAGTGATAGACTCACACACACCACAAGCTTCCCCACCCATCTCCTCAACCAACGGCCGTCAAGCTTCTTTTGGACTTTTGGATAGCACCTCGTACCAGTACCGTTAAGACTATCCGGCAAGAAAGAAGAAATAAGGGATACAGAAACCGGGATGGCGGAAAGGAGTAAAGGGGACGCGGCCTCAAGGGCAACGGTGAACTGTATCGATAGCTATTCGATATCAACAGTCGCGGGGACAAACTATGTTGATAGATTTTCAATATCAATCAATATAGAAATCGATCGTTCGGTTTGTATTCCGAATGTTTGCATGTCTGCCTGTCTGCCTGCCTATTTCCCAACCAGTCCGCCAGCTATCTGTCAGTTCGTGCATCCGTCTGTCCGTCCGTCCGTCTATCTGTCTGTGTCTCAGAACATTTCCTATACCGTAATATCTTGTAATTGGTATTCTGACTGAACATATTAACAAAAATGTTCCGATGACATGAACAATCGTAACCACCAGGACGAACATCAATAAACTTTACGTTGTTGTTAAAAGTCTATGCTAGATCACGCCTCAGTCTGTCAAGTAAATCGAGTCCATTTACGTCATAATCTGGCAAAGCATTTTGTTTTTCCTTGTGATGCCACGGACAAGAACCGAATTATCCTGTCTGGCTCTGGCTGTAAAAGCGTGGAAATCTCGACAGGCCTGTGCGAGAGCGTGTCTTCTGGACCACCAGAGAAAGGGTACAGGATACAAACTGCCCGGAGATAAGATGCCCAAAATTGGATTTTTTTTTATTCCTTTAAAGTGACCAGAACTCGTGGAAGTCTGCTAACAAAACTGTCCTTTCCGACCATATAATCATTACTGATGATGCATTCTCAGAAGTTCTGTATTTTCCAGATATTCTTTATTGGGACCAACGCATTTCGGACTATTGCTTGGTAGGCAGGGCATTGGATCAATTTCAACTTTGGTTCTGTTAACAGAGATAACAAGGTGGTACGTTCATTTTATCATCATTTTGAAGGGAGAGATAGTGGCAGTAGGGAGGGGGGAAGGGAATAGAGCAAAGAAATATTCGCAATGACAATAATATGTATATTATGTATTTCATTTGGCGCGTGCGCACGCACGCACGCACGCACGCACACNACACACACACACACACACACACACACACACACACACACACACACACACACAAACGCCCCAACACTGAAAAAAAAAGCGTAAAGTTGATGCACTATATCGTTACAAACACAGTTAAAACCTTCATAATCGCCCCGATTCCGCCGTCTGCTTAGAACTTTATATCGACCTCTGGTTTTTGCGACGTTGCAGCGTTAATTATCATGTCCAAATATGGGCAGAGAAATGATGCTGACCAGGTCAGGAAATGCCAATCCAGACTATCCCATATCCTTAAGGCCAGGACGTGCAAACGGAAACAGGTTACGTAAATCAACCACTCACGAGGATGCACGTTGTTGTTGTTGTTGTTGTTGTTGTTGTTGTTGTTGTTGTTGTTGTTGTTGTTGTGGTTGTTGTTGTTGCTGTCGTTTTGCTGTTATTGTTGCTTCTGTTTTTGGCAGTTTGAAGGGGTGCGCAAGATGTCTGAATGGGGCCAAAGGGTATACGCACCAAGAAAGGTTGGAACGCTCGAACTTAGATGGATACCATTTCATCGTTCGAGGCCTGTGGCCGTATATGCATAATTCTTAAGTTAGTTAACGCACTGCGGTAACCACGGGAAACTCCCAAAACATTAATAATGTTCACCGCTGGTAACGCAATACGTTATCTAACGTATGGATTATGTGCACGGCCACTGATGTGTTTACCACAACGCTTACGGTCTTCCAGTAAGATCAATTTCATTCCTGCAATCGATTTCACGGAGAACGAAACGTTTTTTGTTGATGAATAGCATTCTTCTTTTCCCATGATACTATTTGAAAGTTCGAATGGGACCATAATTCACTTTGCTGAAATATGCACTATATTATAAACCACCGTATTCTAAAGAATGCACCAGTATTAGCTCAATAATTAGAACAAGGGTTAAACTTTATTCGGTGACAAGTCAAACTAATACTTCCCAATACTGAAAGTGACTGACAAATATATACCCTGCTATACGACGATTAATTGTAATGATTTCTTTTCCCTGAGAAAGGAAAGGAAAAATGAAAACAAACTCACGATATTCGCAATGACAATAGTATGTATACTATGTATTTCATTTGGCGCGCGCGCGTACGCACGCACGCACACACACACATACACACACACACACACACACACACACACACACACACACACGCACGCACGCGCGCACACACAAACGACGATTAATTGTAATGACTTCTTTTCCCTTTATTTTAGAAAAAATAGCAAAGTCAATGTATTTTTTTAAAGTACTCCCTGAGAAAGGAAAGGAAAAAAAGAAAACTCACGTTTCTCCGACAATATACTAATCAATTATAACAGGATAAACGTCATTAACATCGGCTTTACCAGGCTGATCAGTTCGCTGGAGAACATGAAGCTAGGGAGAGCCATGGCAGATGCTGCCAACCGTTTGACCGGAAACGCGTCAGCCCTCCAGACGGAAACAACCATTCGCATATGACCGCTTGTCCGCAAGGATGTACGCCGCCTTAGTGCGCGAATGTCAGCCGGCTTACCTGTGACCAGATGCATAATCCATACGCTGGTTAATGTTTTGCGTTAACCACTGTGAACATTACTAATGTTTTGGGAGTTTCCCATGGTTACCGCAGTGCGTTAACAAACGATCACTGAAAGCGACTGGGAGCGGTGGTATCTTTTCATGAATAAACCTCAAAGCTGGGACAGAACTTTCGAAATGTTATCACTCTCAAACTGATAAATATCGAGAAATATGACTGGCTGATGGATCTAAAACATTTGTTGCGCAATATATTTCTTACTTATAGCTTTATTAAGAGCTTGACATCGGGCTCGAGATCTCAGCTACCACAATACTTACCAAGGAATCTGATTGGCTGATGCTGTTTTAACACGGTGCTTTTCATTTGCTTATGCATAATTTGTTTCTTCTAGGTTTTAAGCTTTAATCCCAAATCTAGCGTTGGAAACTACATACGTTGGTATTGTTTCTTTCTCTCCTTCGTTTTTTTTTCATTACTCTTTCCCTTCCTCTTTCTTTTCTTCTCTTTCCTTCCTTCTTTCATTCTTTTCTCTTTTTTTTCTGAATGCTTTTCTCGTGTTATCTTTCATGTTTTTTGTGGGTTTTTTTTGTTTCCTTTCTTCCTTTCTTTCTTCTTCCCTTTTTCTTTCTTTCTTTCTTTCTTTCTTTCTTTCTTTCTTTCTTTCTTTCTTTCTTTCTTTCTTTCTTTCTTTCTTTCTTTCTTTCTTTTTCCAATCAAAGATCAAACGTGGGCGTGGAAACCAATGACTACCAGAGCTTGGTACTTAAGAAGACTTTGTACCTTCTTCCTTCCTCCTTAAGTGAAATGTCGTGGTTGACACGTCGGTTCCAGGTGTAGCCAAGGATACATAAAAAAAAAACCAAAAAAACGGATGGGTAGCCGAATGAGTGGCAGATACCTTACCAGACATGCGGGAGTGATTGCTTGGGAAGCAGGTACAAACTCTTGTTAGCCTAGGAAAACAAGGCTGGGATTGGGGACATCCAGTAGATGCCTGTGGTGTATGATGTGTGTGTGGTGGGTTTGGTTTAAGCACGTATATGTGTGTATTTGTGCGTGTAGGGGGTAGTGAGTATGTGTGTGTGAGAGACAGACAGAGAGAGAGAGAGAAAGAAAGAAAGAGAGAGAGAGAGAGAGAGAGAGAGCAAGAGTGAGAAAAAGACAGAAAAAGAAAGAAAAAGAGAGAAGAGAGAGATACCTTGGCTCCGGGAAATGCCCTTCATAATTTAATCACGAATTGTGATCGAACATATTTTGTAGGCACACTCTCTCTCTCTCTCTCTATCTCTCTATCTATCTCTCTATCTCTCTATCTATCTATCTATATATCTATCTATCTATCCCTCTCTCTCTCTCCCTCTCCCCCCCCCTCTCTCTCTCTCTCTCTCTCTNTCTCTTTCCTCCAGCAAGCCGAGGAAAAAGACGGAGCTCTAAAACAAACATTTCGGTTAGCATAAACCGTATTGTCAAAGTCTCTCACACATCGCAAGCTCTACAGAATAACTAAGAACTGTAGCTATTAAAGGCGTTGATAAGCTTAACAAAGATTAAAAACTTAAACCGTAAAAGCAAAGAACATATATATCCATGTCTACTTGAGTGATCCGCCTTAAATACAATAATGTTAACGAGCTCTACAGAGATTCCATTTATGAGCCTGTGAAGGCGTGAGTGGATATCTCATGTTTATTTCTCTCTGGAAAATGTCATAATATCTGCTGCTCACGTAAACAACTTGAGCTAAACAAATGTTTGGTGTTGTTACTGGCCTATCCCTGAATCCGCTCCCTCCCACACAACTCGCCAATTAATGGCCCAGCTAAGTGACAACGTATGACAAGGCACCTTGTAAATGACATGTTATGCCCTGCCTCCATCTAGCCCTTCACATCCCACTGGCTTCAAAGTAAAAATACCATGCCCACGCTTTTCTCTACTTCCAGAGGTTTTCATCTTTTCTGAGCGGGCGTATCCCCCCTGATGCCAGCTGGCCATACAGCATGTCCTTCGGTCAGTGGTTTTAATACACTCACTCAGTAACTCGTATTTCACTGGTACAGTACTCTCTACTGTACGCCTTTGGTGTTTGCAAGGTTACTCCTGCAAACACTGCTCTCTTTAGCAGGCTCTGTGTTCTTTGTGCTGTAGAAAATGACAGTAATCTCGGGTTAAAACCCGATTCTCAACATACGATAAAAGACGATAAACCTTACGAGATGTTAAAGGGATAGGGTAGATGTTTGCTTCATCGCCTAAAACATCCATCTTCTTCTTCGAAAAACTTTGAACCGCGTAAACTCTCCTTCCGCCTGACCATTTTCAAAAAAAAAACACTCCTTGAATGTTGGGATTTCCACCCTATTCTTTGCCACCATTAATCATTCTATGTGCCGTCTTAAAGCTAGAAAAGCTAAGAGATGATTGGTGCAGACGCATGCGCAAACTGTCTGGACCAATCTTCTTTTAGCCTGCTCGCTTTTTGACGTCACACAACACGAGTAATGGCGGCGAGCGCTGGATGAAAATCCTGACATTCCTCAGAAACTGTCCGGCGAAAGGAAAAATATACGCGGTTTAAATTTTATGGAACAAAAATATAGTGGCCTTATGGGGCTGTAAAGCAATTATCTACGTCTGTTCCTTTAAGTGATGGGGATCTTTGTCAGGATCTACTGTACTGCGTGTACCTAGTGATGCCAAAGGCAAACCACTCTTTCATGCACGCGTCCATCCTCAAAAACACACGCACACGTCCGGAAAAGGGATCAACCATAAAAACTGTAGCAACAACAAAAAAGCTTTAACCTCGAATCTCTTTTTTGTCCAGACCACTTGTAGAGCCCTGGTGTAAATATGCCCCGCCAATCAGCGACAAGTGCAATCGTATACAGGGTCATCAAAGGGGGAGCTTTCAACATCAATTTCACTAGTAACAAGGCCACCTGTTCCATTTCTTTCCACCAAACAACGACCACTACGAGCCCCAGTTTGTTTACCCAATCCAAGGTCTGCCAAACTTCTGGCCCGTAAATGTCAGAGACTGCTAAGCTCTAAAGACGTACCGGGCCATGCCATGATCATGTGGTCAGTCAGTAGTTGCTTTTAAGAGTCATGCAGTTATGAATAACACCGTAGTCCTCACAGCTTCAATCCCTTTCTCCATATGACGTATTCACTAGAACCTCATTTTGTGGAGAGAGAGAGAAAGAGAGAGAGAGAGAAAGAGAGAGAGAGAGAGATGTGCCCACAGGCGCAGGCGTTTCCGGTAAAAACGTAGCAATCAATAACGCCTCCATATTATGCCCTACTTATTCCATAAAGGTGAGGATATTATACTTCTCTCTTCTTTGTTCTTCGCAAAATTTCACTAAAGAGAGCGAACGAAAAGTCAGGTAAGTTGGATCCCAATTTCATTATTACCACCGTGATGAGAACATTAGTTTCATTATGTGCAGTACTGACCAGCTTGCATCCCACTGATTACCCAGGTTTAAATCCAGGCAACAAATCCAGTAAAACATGCATCATTTGGCACAACCTTCGACATGGCTGGTTTTCTACCAGCTTGGCTGTTTTTTGTTGTTGTTGTTGTTGTTTTTTGCTGAGTCACTCACACGACGACCCTCCATGGAATTGTCCTCCTGGCACTCCATCGACAAGCAAAACGAGAAGCTGAATCAGCTCCGGACGTGATTTGCAAATCCTTGGCTACAATTTGGCCGCTCATGCGGCAGCCCTGGCGCTGGAAATTACCACCAGTGGGCTTCATTTTACGACAGTCGGATGAAGCTGCGTTAATACAATTTCTTCAGTTTCGTCGTAAATGGCGGTAGTTTATGCAGATAAGGGCGTGAAAGGGTGATCTGACGTGGGCAAAGGAGAAGGAAAACTGTCTAGTCTATTTAAATTAAGAAGTTGTCAGGTTTTCCGACAGCAATACACTGTCTTATAGATCCGGCCTTTCCTCTATAACTGCATAAACACATCTGCCCACACAATACAAATCGCAGATGAAGTTTTTTGCGCTAGGTGCAAAGCAACGTGAGTTTTTGCGTTCAAGGTCAAAATATCAAATCAACGTTATATCCATCTCCTCTAGAATATCTCTGCATATAAATGTGTTTAATGAATAATTTTCTACGTGTATCGAGATGTATTTATGATGTTAGTTGCCTGCTTAAAAACTACATTTCTCAGGGTGTTTTTCTCGTCACTGTCGGAACTTTAAACATGTTTATCTCAGTTCCTAATAAAAACAAAAGCTTGAAACACAAAGCAAACTTTAGACATAAATGAGGAATAACAATACAATATCATTGAACATTTTTGACTATTGTGAAGGGTTTTCTGGCCTAGACCGCCACAGATATCTCTGTCTATGTACTGTGTGCGACGGCAACAATCAAGTGTAGCTTTGTATGACGTTAATTTATATATAGGCTACAATAAGGCATAAGAACCTCGAAGAACATGAACTCGAAAACCTGCTCACAAACAGGTAATGCCGTTGTCTCGATTCCTTCCTTCATTTAATTTCTCTCTATTCTTTTTCGATCTAATATCAGAATTACTCACGATGCCAGACACATCAACTAGAAATTATGAGCCGGTCCCCTGCAATAGGCTTCATCACTAATGGTAAAATTCCAAAATCCGTGAATTTGTGAATCAACTGACATCTATTTGTCTCACTAACTACTCACGGGGTCAAGTAAGGTTTGACTCACTCAGCTCCCACTTTGTTAGTCTAACACCTCATCTATTTTGCGCACTAAAATAATTTGGAGTTTTCTGAAGTCTTGTTGTCGACTTCTGGAGTCGTGAGATCTTATTACACGTACAGATCTAATTTCCAGTGACTGGTCTTCACTTCGTTTATTAGCAAGCGTCAAATTTGGTCTGACGTAAGGGCTACAAAGACGCAAATAGTCTTTGGGCGACTTCAGACGAGGTCATTTAATTCAGATCTTCTCAGAGGAATTGCCGATTGCAAAATGGTAGAGGTATGTGGAGGCTTTCACAGTCACAGAATAGTTGTGCTGCAGACGGTCTGAACAGTTGAGCTCACCGGTGGTGGCGGCTAGTCAAAACGTCACTTCTCGTTAGGATACAAGGAATAATATTAGTGAATGGAAGGCTCCACACGATTAAGTATAATATCATTTTGACAAAACGTTTTTCTTATAACGACATATTAGTTAATCCAGATATTACTCATTCAGCTCTCTCTACTTTGTTTGTCAGCCTGCCTGTCCGTCCGTCTGTGCTTGCTTACATATAAACAATCCCATGGCATGGGATCTAGGTGAGGAGTAAAGTGGGATGGGGATATACTAGTGATGAGAAAGATTCGAATCCGCATTTGCATCCATCAAATCCTTTTGCACTGAGTTGGAATCCGGATTCGAATATTAAAATAGCTTTGGATTCGACTCCTTTGATTCACACTGAAACAACCAAACAAAAAAAAAACCGGTTTACAAAAAATCTCTAAGCCACTTTGAAACTTGAATCTCTATCCGGATGTGCAGGTTTGTAATCCGTGAGCTTTATTGAAAGCATAATCCACTGTAAACGTCTCCATGTGGTAAAAGGTGACCCACTCATGTGTAGGCCTATCTGTTATATTGTATTTTGGGTACCTGGCATATGCTGTTAAACAATGGTAAATATAATTTGCCAAGTTGAACTCAGTGACAATAATTGTTGTTTTTCTCCAAATGCCTGAAAGTGGAGCCATTTGGAGCACATAATAGATCTAGAGAACCAGCAAGGAAATAATGCAGTAGTGTTCGACAATATCGAACATGTAAAAATACCCACATCTCGCGCCTTTCCCCTTCTTGGAAGATTCGAATCTGCCCAACCCAAGAGTAGACAGATTAACTGGAAGTACGGAATGATTGAAATGCACTGAGAAAACCAGAATTTTCCACCCACTGTCGTTGGTAAAGGGGGGGGGGGGGGGGGGGGGNGGGGGGGAAGGGAAGGGGGTTAAAGGGAAGAGGGAGGGCACGTCAGAACTTCTTTCATTTTTATTGCTGGATTTCGCACACACCAGGTGCAACCGTCTCCTCCCTCAGCTTGCCAGCTGAAATACGCTTAAAAACGCCAAACTAGTAGCCAAAACACTGCTCGTAAAGTGAGCTTAACAAATTTTTGAACGCTAATTGCAAGCCCGGCACATGGTCTCCTGGTCTTCGAATGTTCACGTAATGGCTTCCCGAGGGCAATGGCGAGAAAGTGTTTCCCCATGAAACACAAAAACAATTCTATTTGTGAGCTCAGAGGGAAAAAAATTAGAAACAATTGTAGCAACAATTGTAGCAGTAAGTGCATTGGTGACGCAGTTGTGGCAACTGTAAGTGCATTGGTGACGCAATTGTGGCAACAGAAAATGCATTGGTGACGCAACTGTAGCAACAGTAAGTGTACTGGTGACGCAATTGTGGCAACAGTAAGTGCATTGGTGACGCGACTGTGAGACCAGTGGATGCAATTGTGGCGACAATAAGTGCATCAATGACGCAATCGGGAAACTGCAAGTGCACTGGTAACGCAACTGTGGCAACAGGAAGTGCACTGGTGACGTAACTGTGGCAACAATAAGTACACTGGTGACACAGCTGTGGCCATTAATTAATATGCCACATGTTTTAAAATGCTTCCAGACACAGGGAAGAGAGGCAGGATCAGGTTGCCAGATCCAACTCGGCGGATTGTACAGGATTGTACAGACTGCACATCAACTATATGGCCAATGTCCAGCATATCTGCTGGGAAACAAATCACACATCCATGTTTATAAGCATTCACTCTGCCCAGTCATCCTGATCAAAGGCATTAAAAACATTGTTAGGTAACATAACACCTGGAGGGGAAAAAAGACAAAATGTCAAAATAATTTTTTTTGACGTCAGATGTTCTTATAAACACACACACACACACACACACACACAAAAATCGGGTATTTGACCTCATAAAGCCAGTTCGGTAAACAACACAGGTGTTGTCACGCACCTGTCCAGTAGGTGTCGGCGCGCCCCAATAAATAAAATAAAAACCAATCACATGTCTTTTGGACTTTGGTAAATCCATTCTCTATAATGTACTCGGAGACAGGAGATAAAGCACTGCTGACCAGAAGGACAGAAAAGCAGGGAGATGGGGGT
>JAWQUT010000023.1:1817585-1836726 GCA_033807755.1 Ellobium chinense
GGGGGAGGGGGGATGAGGGGGGACAAGCTTCTTAGAACAGAAGCATTGAAGCCCCGGCTGACAACTAAATGGGAGATGAGAATGGTAGTGGAAGAGGTTTACGGGAAAGGACTGGGTGGTCAAGTTGGAGCGATTCTTAGAAGAAACTATGCTGAAGGAAAGACTGGCTGACGTGGGGTTGATTGAGATGACAACTTTGAGATGACAACTAAATAGGAGATGAGAATGACAGTGGAAGATGGGATGAGTAGAGGCATACCTCATTGGAAAAAAAAAAAAGGAAAGAAAAGAGAAGGATGGAAGGGGTGATGGGTGAACACTCTTTCAAATGACAACTGAATAGTCGGCCAGATTTGATAACAGGGGAAAATCTGGAGTGAGTGAGTGAGGGAGAACAGCCTTTTTAAAAGAAACGACGCCAAAGGGAAGGAAGGGGAAGAGAAGGACAGAAAAGCGGCTGAATGGTAACTCTTAAACATGACAACTCAATGGAAGATGATATTTCATGATCGAAGAGGATTTGGAGAGAGGAGCTTTCAGAAAATCCGATACTTTTGACTCCTTTCAATATTTTCATTTTGTTTTGTTTTTCTAAAGCTAGGTTTTGCAGCAGTGGTGGTGGCCTGAGAGCAAATCTTGTGCTTAAGATCAGACGAGGACCCAAACTAATTTCCATACTTCTGATTATTCCCATTCTCCGATGCTGGATCGAAATTACTAAGTATCGTTACTCAGAAACGAAACTGCCCGTTTTTAATGAAAGTATTGAAAGTACAATGAGAAATGGAGTCTTAAGAGGCAGGCAATTTTTTTTCAGAATCCAACGGCCTTTTGTGTGTATGTGTGTGTGTGTGTGTGTGTGTNGGAGGGGAGAAGGAGCAGGAGGCGAGGAAATGGTAAAGGTATAAACACTATCATTGACTTCAGTCTTTTTCCCGAGGGGAAGGAAGAAGTGAGCGTCGCGGGGTTAAGATGAGTAAAGCCGAAGCAAGGGAGAGTAATTCAGGAAGGCATGTGAAAGATTTTGAGACACACAGTGAGCACTGCAGTAATCAGGGCCGAATTAAGCCTGTGCGGGGCTTACAACATCAGGAGCGGGTCTAGAGTCAATGGGGCCTTGGGCTGGAGAAAGGTACAGAGACTTCCTATACACAGAAGGAAGAAAGAAAGAAAGAAAGAAAGAAAGAAAGAAAGAAAGAAAGAAAGAAAGAAAGAGACACACAGACAAGACAGACAGACAGGCAAGTAGGCAGACACACAGACAGACAGACAGGCAGGCTGGCAGGCTGGCAGGCAGGCAGGCAGGCAGACACACAGACAGAAAGACAGACAGGCAGGCAGACAGACAGAAAGACAGACAGACCGGACCAGACCATTAATCATGTTTTTGACTTCCACATAACCCCTCTCCCAAAGTTAATAATCAATAACAGACAGACAGACCACACACACACACACACACACACACACACACACACAAATACACACACCCATACAAACACAAACACACACACACGTCCGCACACACACACANCACACACACACGCCCACACACACACACACGCCCCCCCACACACACACACACGCCCACTCACACACATACACACACAATGAACACTCTGTTCTTCTCCTCTTCCATATGGAACACACTAATGTCCAATGCTCGGGCAGTCTGTACACCAGGCGACCTTCGCCAACTCCGGTTTCATACAATTCACTTATTCCGGACCACCTGGGGTAAACTGAATCAAATTCCGCTGGCAGAGAGAGAGAGAGAGAGACAGAGAGAGAGAGAGCGAGAGAGAGAGAGATAGAGAGAGAAAGAGACACAGAGAGAGAGAGAGAGTCCCAGAGGGATAGGACCCCAAGCGAGAAAATGCGACACTGAGGACAAAACAGATGAGTCAAGACAATGTGCAGCTCTGTGGATGGCAGTCCATCTTAGGCTGTTGAATAATTCTGATGACTGTTAGAGAAGAACTGCTCCCTGGAGCTTTGTGCAACGAAAAACACACCCCCTTCGAGTACTGGCATTAAATTTTTATGCGCTAGTTGATGCGTTTTTTGGCTCTTCTCAAGTGTGTAAAATAGAGAGAACGAGAGAAAGGCCGACAGAGAGAGAGAGAGAGAGAGATACATTATTAAGTGATAAATAGGATTGGACAGACAGAAAACCCCCCAAAAAAACAAAACATCAAAATGTTACATATCTGCTGTCGACTATAGCAAACACACACACATACACACACACACAAACCAACTTGCTGAACACGCTCAACAGAGATATATTTGGAGGAGGGGAAAGAGAAGAAGTGTTCTGTATCCACAAGTAGGTTTTGTTGGGNTTGGGGGGGGGGATAAGGAGCGAGGCGAACGAGAGAAAACGTTAGAACGCTAAAACATGAAAAAACAAACAAAAACCAAAATGAAAACCTCTCACTAAAATGTGACGAGAGTCTAGAAGAAATGTCTGAAGGGACAGGGACAGCACAAAACAGATGAGACGGATGACAGAAAGCTGCCACTCCAAGTGGTTTTTCACAAGATATAGCAAAAATTGAGATTTTTCTAATGATTAATTGAGAAAAATGGAATATTGAGACGGAAGCAATATTATGAGAAACTCCAAAGAAAATCTGCGAGCACAAAAAAAAAAAAAAAAAATGTTATATCTCATTGACATATTCTGGCAGTATGGTCCATTACTTGGGCAAATGAGAGTATTGAATACTGAGAGAGAACGATAGAGAAATGGTGAGTAAAAAGCATTTGTCCAAATGATACAAAACAAAACAAACAAAAACAACGGAGAAATTGAGGGGCAGGGAGGAAGAGAGAGAGAGAGAGAGAGAGAGAGAGAGAGAGAGAGAGAGAGAGAGAGAAAGAAATAGTCCAAGAGAGAAGAAATGGACACCAAAAGTGAGGCGGCAATAATCGCAATTCGAATGCGATTTCCACGACCATCTCTAAGGAGATCAGTCCGAGCAATACTGGGACCATGTTATCGTAATAGCTATGGAAATCCACGATGGGCCACGGGCTCCCTACGGGAACAGAGGTGACAGCAGTACAAAAGACATGAGCGTTGATAAGCCAAGCTCATTTCAAGAGGAAGTCTTTTAATCTGTGGGCGAATACGTGTGTGGTGTGGGTGAGAAAGAGAAAGAGAGAGAGAAAGAGAGAGAGAGAGAGAGAGAGAGAGAGAGAGAGAGAGAGAGACAGACAGACAGACAGACAGACAGACAGGACAATATAATCACAATGCATTTTTAATATCTATACTTATCTCCCCTCACTGACTAAGATTACACTCAGGCTAAGATCTTGCTTTACTAGTCTCCCGGAGCTGTAAGTCAGAGATTACTGTTTACTATCTTTCAGTGTAATGCTATGTGGAAAAATGAATATAATTTTGCACGATGACCGAAGTACAAAACTTCCCACTCTCTACCCCCTCCCCTCCCTCATAACAAAAAAAAAAGCATCCCTGCCTAAAGTGGGCAGGCATCTTAGAAACTCCGATAAATGTTGCGGCATCAACAGTTGTTGGCAGTACAGCAGTAGGGCTGAATAATTACGGCGTTGGACTTCAGATCTGACGGTCGTCAGTTCGAGTCCCGTCATGGTTATGATGTAAGTGCATAGAGAAGTGATTTCACTCACGTTTTCCTCCGTATGGCTATAGGCAGCGAAAGAGATTGTCAGAATGCTAGTGATTAACGTCTAACAATACCATCGGCGCTGTATGCTCTCCGGCGGGTTGAGAATGTCACTGAATGATCTGGTCTGCTGAGATAGTAATAATGTGAATATGAAGTCGTATGATCGGCATGGGACTGGGTACGACACCTATAAACCTCATTATTATTGTTATCATTATTATTATTGTTAGACAGAAGAGGAAATGCGAGACGCCCAAGAAAGGTCGAAACAAAATATGAGAATGACAAGTTGGTTAATAAAGTTTGGGCTGGGAAGAGGACAGACAAAAATCGAAGTACCAGAATTGAAATAAAAGAACTGAGATGACACTTAGCATATTACGAAAAAGATACTGCGGCTCGTGAAAAACAAAACATGACAGGATTTTATTAAAGCAAAAGACAGAAAAAAGAAGTTGAGGAATCAAACTGGATTAAACCCAAACCGCCAAGCCTGACATTTTCTAGATTACAAACATTCGACAGAGAGGATCTTCATATTTTTTTTCGTCAGTTGTGCGGTGATGAAAAAAAATGAAAAAAAGTAGGAGAAAATGTTGAGGCGATGAACAGAAGATAGACCTATTTCATCTCATTCCAGTATTCCCTTCTAAATTCCGCGACACATACATCTCGGCATACTCGCTCTTAGAGCGGCACGGACTTCGTTCTCGACTACAAGACACAATATTTTGGTCATTCGTCCAAAATGGAACCAGCATCGTAAACAGCGATGAATAAGGAATCTTGGCGCATAGTATTAGTAGACTGTAAGGTGAGTTCAGTTGAAAGAGCTCCAACATCCAGTCTAAAAACCGACCCGTTTACACAGATGCTGGCTGCAGTCTTGAAACATCCGTGTCGTCATCCTGTTCCAAATCCTGTTTTCATCTCAGCGTCTAGTCATCACAGAAACAAATACGCTTTCGATGCATTATGGTGCAATGAAAATATATCTGGCAAACGGAAAAGGTATAAATTCTTCTACTACTAGAATCTTCAAGGTATCGAGAAAGCTGTGGATGAAAACAAATGTTTTGAGTTGTCGTCGAAAACAAAATGCAACCGACATACACAAAATGATGGGCATGAAGCAAGAGCTGACCCCTACTGATGGGATTTCCAGAGAGATGTATGAAACTCCCGTAAGTAGATCCTTTATTATCCGCATCGTGTGCTGTCCCGTTGCGAGTGTATATACTTTGTTGTTCGCCCATGTACCACAGTTGTGGTCTGGGTTACAATTAAAATAAACGTCTTAAACTTGAGAACACAGAGGGTCCTTCGTGATGGTCAAAGAATTATATGAAGAAAGCATCAACCGGTATAATAAAGCGAACTCCAGCCAGTGCTGGGAATGTGTTCCTCAATTCGCCATCTTTTTCCATTAATTTTCCTCTGAGACTGTCGTCCGCGTTTCCGTAGAACATCGTTAACAATCCCTGTTAAAACAAAAGTACCGCTGAAAAGCAAGGTAACAAGAAGCCCTGATTTTTGTGGATTTTTGTTGTTTAGTTTTGGTTTCTCCGTCTAAACTGAAATTCTGTCGTCCCGTGGATTCAGTTTCAGCTGTAGTCAACTGTATCCGGCGGCATGTATAAGTTAGTATAATAAGTTGGTATAAGTTTATTCTCAAGCCTAAGGGTCTGGTGCTGATGACGGAAGACCATTGCAATTCGTGTACATACTCAAAAAAAAAAAAGGATAATAATGATAACAACACCCCACCAACGGCGCTTTATACAGGAGGATAACTATAAGAAATCGTCTTTCATTATATGAGGTCATAACGTCTAAAGAATGCAGACATCTGAAAATAAAAAAGTTTTTGTTGTTGTTTTTTTAATCCTCATTTCTTCTATTATTTCCACCTCTTCCTTTCCCTTTCCCTCTCACTCCTCCCCCCCCCCCCCCNAACCTTGAATGCGGGAAGAGGCAAACCACGGGTACGGATAATTGGTCCACCAGAAGCTGATCTCCTCCATTCAGCCTTCGGCAAATACCGCGTCCATAGGTCACTGGAACCTGATAGACGAATCTTTCACGGCAACCCCAGGCCTGCTTCCGTTCCGAAGGTCTGTTATGACGAAGCAAGATCTATTCTGATACACGAGTGTTTCGAAAATTCACAAGAGTTCCTGTTACGCACAAGTAAAAGGTCATCAGATTGCACAATTATGTAAAACAGAGAGAAACGCCCAGCAGCCACTGAAAATCCGTTTCCTGAAGCAGCATCATTGCTGCCTTTTCGGTGGTCGCAATGCCTGAGTTCAAAGTAAAGCTAGACATCACTGGTATCCTGGCGATTTTTTCTATATTTCATGCTGGTCCAGTGATCTGCCTGTAAAGCCAGCATGACATATCAAGGGTCCTGGCGCTCATCTTTGTGAGGGAAAGGGAAGGCCCATCTGTTAAGGCCAGATTTTACAGTGAGACCTTCTGAGCCCAAGATGAATATTATGGTCCTGGGGAATTTCCACAACCATTCCGTCCTTTCCGGACGATTGCGTCACTACATACGATGCACATGGTAGTCTACATGTATCCAGATCATTTTACGATTTCCCACACGTTTGATAAAACTAACTCAGCCAGTTGTCTATCTGCTTCTAGCCCGTTTCCTACTACCAAAGACAAGAAGAAAGTTGAATTGTACTGCGTCAAGGGTAGACTGGTGTGATCTGTAAACTGCAATACAAGTACAGTATTTCTGTGTTTCTCTTATGACTTTGGGGGCGATGCAGCTTATCAACACTATCAGTATCGTCGCCATTCCCCGTTAAATTCAACAATTGCGACAATATTGTGCAGCTCTAAAAATTGAAGTTGGACTCACAAAGGGAACGCAAAAATAAAAAAAAATTAAAAAATCACGGTCATCACTTCGTCCTAATTACTAATCAGCACGACAGTACTTATAGAAATAATTCTCTCGCTCTCCTCCNNNCCCCCCCTTTCTCTCTTCCTCCCCTCTCCCCCCTTCCAACAATGCCCTTTCACCCCCTTTGTGACGAAAACCGGATTTAAATATCCTTGAAAAAGTGACGACTTCATTTTCTGAAATCGTGCTTTCAAGCCTCAAAAACAGCCGAAAGAAAGACAGTTTAATTAACCGACTTCGAATGATATTTCCCTAAAATGAAGAAAAATATCCAGGAAAACTGTCATCTCTAAGGCTTGACTTAATATACAACTTCTAGGGAAATGCGTCGTGCAATATCTTGCCCACGCAATGACAATGGTTTCCTAGAGACAAACAGTGTTATTGAATGGTATGTGCACGATAACAATTGTTGCCGACATTTAAAATAATATAAAAATCTCGGGTTTTTTTGCGTGCAACTAAAGAAGAGAGCAAGTCTCTCGTTTATTTGACACGGTTATTCCACAAGCTAATTTACTTATCTTATAAAACAATGTCATTCTGTCTGTTCGTAATACCCCGTAATGACTACAACACTGTGCAACATGTCCTCTCAAGCAGTTATTGACACTCCCTCAGAACTGGAACTGGAACTTGAATTAGGAACGTAAATAGCTAGTCATGAAAATAAAGTACCCAAAATTTACCCAAACTGGGCAGCAGCTACGTCAGTACACAGTCGAATGGCCTATTTCTTTCCTAGGACAAAAGGGCAGTGCACCAGCAATTATTTAACAAAAATAGGGGTGGGAGCGTTTAGAGTTGGAGAAACGGATGAATATATTAAATGGGATTATAAGCACGGGCTATCATGACCAAAGAGAAACGGAAGACGTCCAAAGATTTAAATCCCTGCTTAACTTATATCCATGAAACTCTGCATTGTCAACGTCATCACACTGTAGAAACGCACGAATCCAAAGATCAGGGCACAGCTCAACATGGCAAATGGTCACGTAGGCAGACCTCTACCTCTTTGAATGATGACACCAACGTTGAGTCGCAAGTGCCGAATCTCTTGGGTTCAAGTTGTGGGAGCCTTTCTTTTTCTTCTTCTTTTTGTTTTCTTCTTATTCTTTCTTCCTCTCACTTTTTTCTTCTTCGGTGTCGTCGCTGTCTTCTTTCTTTCTTTCTTTCTTTCTTTCTTTCTTCCTTTCTTTCTTTCTTTCTTCCTTTCTATCTTGCTTCTTCTTTCTTCTTCTTCTTCTTTTTCCCCTTCTTCTTCTTTCTTAAACTTCTTTTTTCTTTTTCTTCTTCTTCTCCTTTCTCTTCTGCGCTCTTTGTGTCAGACGTGTAATATCAGGGGCCCAGTGACCTACAAAATTGATTCTGCGTTTTAAGTCCCTTGAGGTCCCATGCAGCTTCGACAAAGCGACCAGATCCAGATCAATGATTTTTCTCTTTTGACAGGAGCCGAATTGGTTCAAACATCAAAACTATTGGCCTTAATAAAAGCAGGTTTTAAAACTTGCCGTTTAGACACATTGTGTAATAATAATTGCTTGACCTGAAATCACATCACAGAGGGGGGTGAAATGCAGCCCTCAATTTAGTTTTGAAAAATGTCACAGGCAGCGTTTCCTAACAGCCACAATGGATTTCGTTTTATGCAGGCCTGAGGCTTCTTGAAGAAAACCATGTCTTTTACCCCTTTACCATTTAAGTTAAAACTGTGAAAAATACTAAACGATGAACTTTACTGCAAACATCGTCTAACCTGGGTACAGAGGTGGCTCCACACCCACAGACTGGTGTTGGCCATCTCGGAACGTCCTGGAAAGAAAATGGGCTGTAACAGTTCGGCTCCTGCAACCTTCAGCTCCTTCCGGTTTACCGTGAAAAAGAGAGAACATGAAATGTCACGGGAACTGGTGATGCCGTGTGCGGATACAGTGTATTCATACCCTGTCAGTTTTCCCTCTGACAGCTCAAGTGTTGGCTCAAAGTTGATTTAGACTCGTATGGAACAAAACAACCTGGAGGCAATCACAGCACAACGAGAAACATGCGGCCGGCATCCGGGTAGCCGGCGTAGCCGCCAGCTGGATTAAGGGCAGTTCAGCCAAGCGAGAGTCAAATAGGACGCTGAGAGGACGATAAGGGACGGAAGCCGGAAGAGCGAGGATAACGGTGAGTTATGTTCTCCTGATCCGTGCTTTTTAGGAGGAGAATAAAAACTATCAAATACACCCTGCCAACAAGATAATTGCTGCAGGAAATCATCATGACGTGAAAGATAACTGGAAATTGATTCCACACCCCGGGGGTAAAAGGAAACAGATTTTCTTAGAGCCAATAAATTATATTTCTTAAGCGAGCTCATCACGGTTTTATGAGTCCATTCTCAACCAAAAAAAGTTCTAAACAGAAATATCCTCGCATGTGAAACATCGTAAAAGATGATTCAACTTCACTCTCAACCACACAGCCTCTGAACATTTTTAGCGTAACGGCCATGATTTGCAGCCCTTGCGTGAGTTTTTCGCTCGGAATTTGCCCGCGGAAAGATAATGACACCGTTTTTTTTTTGGTTGTTTTTTTTTTGGGGGGGGNGGGGGGGGGGGGGCGGAAGGGTGGAATGGTCCAGTTTGAACAAGCACACTAACTACGTAGACGTCAGCACTCGAAAACAATTGAAGAGTGTTTTTCCAAATCTCAGTAAATGCACTTTCGTTGAAAATTGAGTTGATGGTGTATTCAAACATGCATTTCTGTGTTAATTCATTACGAGTAAAATCCTAGTTGAGCTCAAAATCTGCACTCCCTCAAAGTTTACGTCATGTAACAATAAATAAAAATATATGTGTAAAAAGCAATTACCTTAACGTCATTTCCCTTTATTTCAAAAATATTCAGAGATCACTTACTGAGTTTTGGAAAAACGCTCTTTCAGTTGTAAGACACAGCATTTTACAAAATCCAACGTATTTTCCGCCCAAAATAGGTCAGCTGTTAACAATGTGGGATTCAAGTGAGGTAAACAAATATTCTACTACGTAAGTACTGGGCTAATCAGTAGGTGAGCCTCGTATTCAAAGTGAAAGAGATAAAACTTCGAGGACCAGTGAGGTCAAGGATTTTAGAACCTTACCATTAATTGTTGGCCTACTGAACGAATTTCGCGCCTATTAACGTAATGTGATGTTTATTCGCCTCACTTCAAACGGCGCAATGTCAGGAACGTCATCGGTTTCCCCCTACAATCCTGGTGCAGCCTACTTTGTCAAGTCATGAAAATTATCGGTGTTTGGTGGGTGCACCATCTCTTTTCTGAGGCGACTCCGATAGAGCCACTGCCTCTTTAACGCTGCCAAGGTCAAGCTATTTTTGTTTTTACTTTTTTTTTCACTGACATACGTGGTGTCAAAGAAATCCTACCGGGATTTCACTCAATTTCGGAGAGCTGCAAATTTAAGTAAAAAATCAATACTTTCAGGGGAAAGCGCAAACTACCCAAGAGAGTTGATCTCCGAAAATGTAAATAGATTGGGATCCAAAAGCCGATTCTGCTATTCCTTTGCCAACCAATAAAGTTTGTCTTCCATAGCACTTTCTATAAACTATATAAAACTAGCTTTCAATATCCACCGAGTTCTTCAAGCATATTGAAAATACAGAGTCTTCAATGAAATTTCTTGCTAATCCAAATTAAATCAAATACGGATCAAAAGGTGACTATTTACCCTAAAAATAAAACTGTTCTACACACGCAGTCCCGACCACACCGATGTTAACTTTCATAACGCGAGGCGCCTCGGGTCCAGCCTCCATTGTTACGTACTATAATGATTGCGTTGTGTGTCGGTCAATCAGCCGACACCGGACTGCAAATTTGACTGTGGCACCAAGCGCTTGGCAAGAAGATTCGGATTTAATTGTTGTTTCATTCAGGGGTAAAGAACAGACGGTAGAATTAATTCTTTCACAGCACCACGAGAGTTAAAACTTCCAGACTTTTAGAGATTCATTTTACGAAATCAGGAAAGAATAATAATATGTGTTCAGACTCTCACATCTTTGACCTCTTCTGCATGATCTATGCAAAGAACATATCTATAAGTAACAGTCTTAGTATTGATAGAACTAAGAACCTTGACAACAAGATAAAATCAATTTTATCTAATGAAAGGGTGAGGAATGTCAATGACTGCAATGCGGAGCCTTTGTTAGTATTATCCTTGTAATGTGAAACAGTGTGGCCGTATGTTTAAGTCCTTACCCTCTAGATTAAAGCGTCGAAGGCAGGGTTCAATTCCCGTCATGCGTATGTTGTAGGTGCTTTGGGAAAACATTTTGTTCGGATTTTCCTCAGTCAACCCATGTGCCAAATGGGGATCTGGCTATAGGCACTAAATGATGTAGTCAGATTGATAGTGACTGGCGTCTGTAAAATGGCAGTGGAAATTTATGCTCAAAGGGAGTTGAGAAAGTTACTGAGTGTTCAGTAATACTGATCTACAGGATAACAATAATGTGGAGTCGTGTGAGCGGGCATTGCATAGTTACAAGACTTATAAACCTCGTTGTTGTTGTTGTTGTTGTTGTTGTTGATGTTGTTGTTGTTGTTTTCATCATCGTCGTTACCGATGGGCTATGATGCTTATGTAGATTAACTGGACCTCACCAATAAAGGGTAGTTCCCCCCAAAACCTGCCATCTTTTCATTCTCCATTGTCATGGTCATGCAAATCTCGTTTCATCATCGCCTAACCTACCTACACTGGACAAAAACAAAATCACTCTAGTACCGACTGATCCAAATGCTACGCTCTCATTTTTTTTTTCAAAATTTCTAAAATGTTAAACAAGTCGTTTGTCACGACTATTTCTCCGTGTCCTCCAAATAGATCTAACAAGTCTTGGTCAGACTGGAGTTTCATTCCAATAATTGTCCTGCGTCTTACCAACTGATCGCTTTACGTCTTACCAGCTAATCGTCTTACGTCTTACCAACTGATCGTCTTACGTCTTACTAATTGATCGTCTTACGTTTTACCAATTTCATCGTCCTACGTTTTACCAACTGATCCTATGACCTGGATGAGATATTTGCTGACCCACAAGTAAATTAAGCTCAGAACACTGAACTCCATGTACTCGAGAAATGTGTGTAATAATATTATATTTATTTACATGTCATGCTTTGTCTTATCTTCTTCATTAGATTGTAACTTAAGAACATAAACGCCTCACAAACTCAAAATCACATGTTTCCCGGTTCTAGAGGTTGCAGGATCCTAAATTGGTCCAAAATGCGAAACTGTTAGAGTCGGTAATGGCAGGGTATGAAATCTGTCCTTTGGACGAGTTGTGTAGACATAATGGTATAGCCTGAATCCAAAAGGGCAAAAATAGTGACACGCAGTCGTAATTCTGTTCAAAACAAAACATTTGTGACAGGCAGCGTTTTCCAACGGCATCTGCGGATTTTATTTGTGTTGACCTGTGGTCTGCAAAAGAAAGCTATATTTTAACCCCTTTTCATCTAAATTAAAATTGCGAAAAGAATCTAGATGAAGAACTCCACTCTTCACAGCATTTAATTTGAGCACAGTGGTGGCTCCAGATCTAAGGACTAGTCTTTGCCACCTCAAAACGCTCCTGTGGTTGGAAAAGAAACTATTACTAAAAGGCTCTAAGACGATCTTTTAAATTTGTTCTGCGACCTCAAAATGTGAATATAGTGTTTAAAATGCCTGGATATGAATTTCGCTTGGCTGCCATCGATTCCTAAAAACATCTGGCAACAATATGTGTCTAAAGTAGGCCTACTTGTATGTCGATCTTTAAGAATCTGCTCACTTCGAGCACAGAACAACTGCAGATGCGACCATAATATTCTATTCCTTCGCATTTTACCATTTCATTAAAAAAAAAAAAAAGAGGACCACCTTTTTAATATCTTTTGATATAAATTTTACCAACACACCATTCAATCTTGTCTGTATGAGGAAGCTGCCCAGCTGAATTTTATCTAGATCTCTACCCCTATGAATCTCAAAGACTGAGCTGGAACTCCTATCCGCCAGGTTCTACTATGTATGCCGTATTATGAGAAAAATAAAGAATGTGTGGCTTGGAGAAAATCATGCGTTCGACTCTTAGCTTCATGTCCAGTGTGAAGAGGATCGAAACGGAAATGTCTAATTCTCGCAATGCGGCAGAGAAACTGCTATATAGAACAGCAAAGCAACTGAAGGTCCTGAAAAAGAACACCAGCGGCGATCATGGACCGTCGACATGGCGCCCAATCATAATCAGCGCGGGAAGTTTATTTTTCGGATATAGCGGGCCGATCTGTATTATGATAATGACAGTCGCTCAGCCAGTTTTTCACTTTTAGATACTTTTCATGATACAGTCAACTTCACTTAATTACCAATCCTCAGGAGAATGAAAAATAAAAGCTACGATTAAAAGAGACTACGATTATCCGGTAAATTTTAAGAAACAGCATTCTATTTTGTTAAAATGTTTGACAATCAGCGGAACGTGTGATTATGCGAATTACGATTAAATGAAGTCGATCATATCTTGAATTCGCCCTAACCAACCCCTCTATACAATCGCAAAGTTTATTTTGCCTGCGTGTTTCGCTTTCGATAACCTGTACCCCCTCCTCCGCTGATGGCTTGACTCATCTTAAGCATGTTAGTATTGACAGAAACTCGGCAGTGTGTGGGTAAGGAATGCGCAGCAGGTAGGGAGATAATGTCCAACACCTTTCAGCTTGCTGGGGACCCTCTATCACAACAACAACGCTCAAATGGCATAAGCTGTCCTTTCACCGATGTTGCATGCAGGTAATTTGGACAAGGGTGCCGACCCGCGGTGGAGGATGTTTGAAATCCATTCGGTCGGCCCGTGACAAGAAGTCTTGGGAGCCAACTGAGCTGAGGGGAGAAAGGGCCCTCAGGCCGGGGGGGCTTTCTTCCTAAAACAGTGGTTTCCAAATTGTGAAGCGCTTGGGGACATGCTGAAGAACAGAAATAAGATAAATGGACAAAAGTACAAGCCACCCTTGTAATAGACAGTACAAGCCACCTTTGTAATACATTTTCGTTTATCCCGTCACTTCTATTCACAAAGAGAACCTTTCCATCCCCATTTACTCGTATTCACAAATAAATCTCTTATCTAGGACATAATAGTTCGTGGAAATATTTGTGACTGAAAATCTCTAAGCACTATTTTTCATATTTATCGTGGTCAAGCAGGAAAACAGCGAATTGAAGGTATCAGCAAACTAAACACAAAAGTCAGCGACATTTCCTTTGTCATGTGAGTGTGTCACGGGGAAAGAATTTCTGATGCATCAAAGTACATGCTGGAAAGAAGGTGCAGAAATTCTTAGTGTGCCACCTTCATTTGCCCATTCTATGTCTATAGTATGCTTTCAGCAGACAACTCACCACATTGTAGGTTCCAGGGTAAGTTAGTTTGTAAAAAGAGTTGTATCGTTCACATCATTATTTGGATGAATTGGGAGGCTTAAACCAGCAGATTTCCTTTTCCTGCTCCATCGCCTCGTCAAAATCAGTGACTTTTCGTTTACGGCCTTACATAACACTATTCGATCTCAGCTTGTTCAACATTTTTTTTTTAAATCTTGTGGTTAAAGCCTGCCCATAATACCAGGAATTCACACTGCTCCTTCTTTTCATTCGTATTTGACTTATAAATGGACTTCCAATTTTCCTTTCAATTTTTTGTTCGTATTCTGCTTCCTGTTTTGATACAGAACAAGATTTTGTTTTCCATTCGTACTGAACAGGTTTGAGTGGTTTAGATGACCAAAACAAAAACAACGGTGACAGAAGAGAAACAGCGATTAATCGCTTTGTACTGGACACACCATTGTTTTTCGGACTCAGAAGCGAAGATGTGGGACATGTTTGTTAGTTTGGGCATGCGGGCTGTCGGCGGTAAATATAATTTCAGTTTTAGTTCATTCCAATAGAGGTTCTTGCAGCGTTTTAACGNAGGAAGAGAGAAGAGGAGGGAAGGGAAGGGAGAGAAGGATACTTCGCTACAACTACTACACCATTTTGCACTTTGGCGTATTATTCTTTTAGAATTATTTTTGGCATCATCTCCACGAAGCATTTAAAAGTTGAGCAGTCGAAAAACGAATGAAAATTGGAACTGTGTGAACACTCTTCAAGGGTTGGGGGAGAAACGGGGATTTGGGATGGGTGGGGGGAGGGGGCTCATGGCCTTCAGCAGAGGTTGACCTGTCAGCGACATATTGATGTAATGGACGACCACTATTGAGAAATTTTCCTCGGGATTTCCTTGCGCTACTCCCCCGCCCTTTTCCCTATTTTTCTTGTTTTCAGACAAGACGCTGATATTCATCATGATCAGGTGACAGTGACCTTTCCAGGTATAATTCTGTCGCTGTTACATGAGACGCTAAAAACTCACGCATTCCTTCTCTTTTCATCAATGAATATATGGCCCATATGGTCGGTTATCTTGGAAACTGTAAAAGCCACCTGACGGAAAATCAAGAAAACACTCAACCCAATGCAAAGGTGCCAAAAGGTGATTTTGACCTAATTTGGCATGTAAACGGCACATGAAATCGAAAGACCTGTTTCTAGACCCAACCTCGGCAATTCAAGAAGGATTGTTCCTTCCTGGTCGCAGAGACCAGGAGGGAACAAGGCGGGTTCTCACCTCCTAACTCACTATAGTTACAGAGAAGATAAGAACTGCCATCCAATGCATTCCTTAGCACTATGATATCTCTGGGAACGAAGAAGCAAACTGACTGGCAAAAAGCAGGGACAGCTGCACAACACAGACAGCATAAGCAACTTCATTCACTGAAGCTAAGATGACCATTAAAATTACCTTGCGACAGAAATGGCCAGAGAAGTGAACAAAATATACCAGTTCACAAAAGAACCTCTCAACTCTCACGAGGAAACCGGAGAACCGTCTTCAGGCTGAGGATAGGGTACTGTATGTTTAGGTTAACCTATGCGGCATGGCAAGGCAGAGAAACCCAAATGCATCTTTCGCCAAGACCAACGGGCCTTCCGCTTACCCTGCAGATCTATCCGGGGTATTAGACTCCCTGAGGAGAGATTTAGTCACAAGCATCTGCTGTCAGTATCAAGCTGTGCGGGTTCGTCTCGGACTTAAAGAGAACTGTCGTTTCCCACAGCGCAAACTTGAAGGCAGACAGGTGATGAATAAGAAGGAAGAAGAAGAAGAAGAAGTCGAGAAATCACGCCGCTCCAGGAACAACTAGCAAACAACCAGTGCTACACTGCTCATGTTCAAGTTCTCAACGACTCCGCAAGTTGAGAACCCTTGCTGTGTTACTCAGTACAGCCTCATTAGCAATCAGTCCACAAGGGTTGTATAATTATGATGAGACAATCAACACTAATCATGCTTCTGTGCAGCAGGGGCCGCGAACTGGAACTAAAGATTATTGATGAAGAGATGACCATGTGTACTTTTAAGTCGATTGTTCAAAACCTTTTATGGCATCATGCCAAGAGAAGATCGCGCACGCCTGATCTTTTTGCCTTAGGAAAGACCAATGACCGTTTTCACTCATTTAAAGTGTTTCCACAATATATTTTGGTCTCTCGCATGTTCCTTGAAAAGTTCTCATCCTCGATGGGATACGCATAACACAGTGCAAGAACCCGCCATCTGACATTCAGTGGTCAGCTTGACATGCCCATGCTACTCTACTGAAGACGCACTTTTAGATCTCACTGCTCCAATGCTATCCATCTTGTTTTTCGAACAAACTCGCCCGCCTAAGTGAGCATTTCATTCTCCATGGGGAAACATGTTTTTCATTTCCCCAAAGTTTGTGTCTATAACGCGCATGTTTTGGTTGGCAAGGGCACTGCATACAGGAACTAGGTCCTTGGCGCAGGAATTAGGTCCTTGGCGTTTGCATAAGGGCGAGTGCGTAATTGAGATGTAGAACTGATCTGTGGCTCTTGTTAAGAAAAGAAAAGGTTGGGAAGAGAGGGGCAGGGGCAAATGGAGAGACTGGGCAAATTCAAACATATAAACTACTGTGTCAGCATTTTTTTCCCTGTAAGACGTGGCATTCCCCTAAGGTTAGAAAAAAGAATAGTATTTCTCATAAAACTGATTTACTCTGTGTGAAGTTTAGACAATCAGTGAACAAAAATACATTACATCGGTCACCGGATGTCACAGACTGTGGTTCTTATGAAAAGTGCTTTAAATATCACAGATAGTCCTGTAGTTATACATGTATTTGAATGTGCTCATACCTCTAACAACCACCATAGAAATAATCACTACCAACGCAACAACAACCAAGGGGTGAAGATAGCTCATTATCTGTATACCATGAACACATAACCACAGTGAGGCCTTGCGATCTCGAATCCAATGTTCTTGAAAATCCGCATACTCTAAGACATGCTTTGGTCCTTTATTAGACCTTTATTAGGCTGTTCTTTTAAGTTCGGATCCTTTACAGACCGTAACGGTAGAGACAGGCATGGGAATATGGCATTTCTTAGCGTTACAATCACACTGCACTTTACGAACTGGATGAGAAATTCACATCCGAGTGATTCTAATTCGTGACGCGGAATATGGTCGTAATATCCGAAAATGCCATATGCGCATGCCTATTTCTGCCATAATGATCTCTAAGAGATCCGAACTGCAAAGCAAAACCTTTCTTTTTCCCTTCTGGTCTCTGGTATTGAAGTTTGTGAGAATCTTCTGTATTCTCAAGCGATAACTTTACGCAGAGTATCAATATAAAATATACACCACTCTCTATAGTAACTATCCCATATATAAAATTACTTTATTCACTCTAGTAATGCTACGCTGGAGGAACGGCGATAGCTCCCCATCGTGTTATGTGATTACGCCATGTAACTTGCTTGCTGAGGAAGATGCCGGTAACAGTTTGTCGCCAACCGAGCTAGATCGGCCTGAGCTTCTCTCGGTTGGGTAGGGAGTGAAGACTAAAACCGCCATCCGCATCACCCGTTGATGGTGGTCAAAGGGAGCGGATTCGGCTCCAGCACGGTACGGGTTAGAAGCACGGGACAAAACAGAACCAATAAAAACACAAACAGCAATAACAAAAACGACCACAAGGCATTAATAAAATATGATTTGCTTCATGTTCTCAGTCTACAACTTCATCGGCCTGAAAGAAACGAAAGTGCATGGTTTTTTGGGTTGTTTTTTTTTGGCTTATTGCGCCATGTATATTATCATAACATATTAAAGCTTGCGGCAGAAACAATGATCTTATATTGCAGCAAGAGTGAAAGAGAGCAAAGAGAGAGAGAGAGAGAGAGAGAGAGAGAGAGAGAGAGAGAGAGAGAGAGAGAAAGAAAGATCTCATAACCTGATGACAACCCTCGCGAATGATAACCTCACTCTGAATTACGCCTGTCGTGTTGACAGATTCACGACATTCTTGAATAACGATGCCGCCTCGTTGTTTATTAGATCTAGATCAAGACCGATATTGACATGTTACAAGAAATTAATACTGTGTCAGTATTTTGCCGCCAAATTTGCACTTGCAAGGACACACGCTGATTCTATTTTTGCTTTCCCATCCTCAGAAGTGTGAAAAAATTGAGTAACGTCATTTCCGACGAAGCAGTGAGATTATTCCACAAATATCAGAAGTTTGCATCGGTTCTAATGACAGTACTGGAATTTCTGTACGAACTCATAAACTAAGCTAAACTAAACGTAAAAAGTTTACAAGGAATAAGTCCTTTCCAGCTACTTAAATCAGTGTATACAAGTTTCAAGTTTGTTTATTTAGGCGAACGCCAGTCACATACACTATAATGTCAAATCAGTTTTTAAACAAATGGATGAAAAGGAATAAAAAAAACATATATGCATAACTGTCGCTTACTTTTAGTAACTGACACCTCTGTCACTTTCTGGTCTCTCTGTATCACTCTCTGTCTCATACTCTCACTAACTTTCTCTCTCTCCCTATCTCACACTCTCTTTCTCTCTCATTCACTCACCCTCCCCATCTAATATTAACGGTTTCAGTTACAACTTCAACAACATCCCAGTAGATTAGACACATCTATGTATTCTTATAATTGCCATTATGCACTCTGATTTCTTTGCTGATTTCTTTGTATTCCCTCCAAAACTTTTTTTCCTATGTAGAACACAACCTTCAACAGCAACAGGGAGAACGTGTAAATGAATCTATAGCTGTAATAATGTACACGACCTGTGCTCCGGCCTGGAAACCGGCCTGGAACACTCAACAGTTTGCCAGCGGTTATCATCTAACTGGTGTCATGCTGATGGTGTGATATCATGTTTGTAATTATCACCGACTTAACGGGGGAGGAGTGAGGGGGTGTTCATTAAGACCTTGAGCCTAACATCGTCAATAAGTCCTTGAGCCTACCATCAGCGTTTATTGCTGATGCATGAGAAGAAAAATACAGTATATAAATCTTATGCTTAGGTGTCATTGAGAAATGGGGCTTGTCAG
>JAWQUT010000023.1:1839959-1850889 GCA_033807755.1 Ellobium chinense
GTATGACAAGTGCGTAAAAAGTAACAGTCAGAGAATTTAGAGCGATACAAGTAAAATAAAAGATTTAAGTCAATGGCAAGGCAGATAACATCACAGTCTCAAAGGGCGGTGGAAGCGTTAAAGGACTGACAGACAGACAGATAGATACATAGACAGACAGGTAAGCAGGCAGGCAAGCAGGCAGGCAGACAGACAGACAGACAGACAGACAGACAGACAGACAGACAGACAGACAGACAGACAAAGCGACGAAGTGAAGAGCAAACAAACAAAGCAGGTAGAAAGGAAAGGCCAACGAGGATACACCCGCGAACTGAGAATAGAATCCGTACTTACTCAAAGTGATAAATATTCATGAACAGCTTAGAGTTTTAGGACAGATGATAGGTTACCATTACAATACAGCTGTACATGCGCGCATGTTCACTCTGGGCCTTGGAGATACGACCGTACGAGTGCTAGGTCGACCAGAAAGTAATCATTTGTGTTTAGGCTACGCCTTTGGTTGAGTGTGCTTTGGAAAGCTAATACAACGCTATTAAAGTTGTATGAAAGCACAGGAAGCGCCCATTAGTCCACATTAGGTGAGGAAAAGCCTCGACGAAAAATGTGAGAGTCACGCAAGTGTTGAGGAAATGTGGAGAAAAGAGTGGGAAAACAGTGTTGACAATGGCTAGTAAATCGACCGTTCCGTGTAAGAAGAGCGTATCTCCACCTTTGGCCGGATCGGAGTTGTCTACATAAAAAAGCATGTAATGATAATGCATTAGTTTTGAATACTTGGCACTGTTTAGTGTTGCAAACACTACAACTAATGTGTCTGGTTTAAAAATAAAAATTAACATAAAGAAACAAGACTTTGACAGTAACTGAAATGTTGATAAAATGATCGCCTTTTTTTGTCCAAACCATTAAAAGTGGACATAGGCACTTCTTGCTCTGAGCCCTCCATACTGCTCTCTCGCAACTTTTAGGGAGGCACCGTGGCCATGCAGTTTGTGAGTTACTCTGATAATCTGAGGACTGTCAAGTTTTGTGGGTTGAGTGAGTGAGTGAGTGAGTGAGTGAGTGAGTGAGTGAGTGAGTGAGTGGCCATTCATATTCCAGGACTGTGTCTGTTTGATTCCTGCAATATAACAAAATGGAAAGCCACACCCCTCTTCCTCAGCAAAGAAGTTATCTGTCTATAGACATGCCGAGACGGCTGCGACTAATGCGGAAGAGACAGAAAAGAATGCACTGACTGCAAGTGGTGTTTGCTGCACTAATATCTTCGCTTCATTCATCAATATACAAACCGCAGTTGATTCTTGCCATATCCTCCTCCGACAAAAGGCCGCTGATGATATGATGTTCCACTAATAAATTTTAAACCGTACATGGTTGCCGCCATGTTGCCGAGCTTTATCTTCTGGTTTTGTACAAAAGACGTGTAGTATTTCAATGTCTGTATCGATAAGCATGTCTTCAAATTAGCGAGCCGTATATCGGCTCAGTCGATTATCGAATTATGATCAAAGGCAGAGAGGTGTTGGGGGTGTGGGGCATTGACACGTTTGATTACTGAACGTCTTTAAGACATCCTGTCATGTTCATGTTTCTCTAAATCGTGTTCCTGATTTCATTTTATACAAACACACAGAGAATTTTGATACCAGTGAAATACTTTTTGGCTTGGACGAATTTTACTCAAAATGTTTTTTTTTTAAAAATTGCCTAACTTTCTTGCCCGTTTTCTGAAAGAAAGCTGAACAGTTTTGTTTTTTTTTTCTTTTCACGACCACCCCGTATTTCATTGAAACAAATATACTGGACAGAACCGGTCTCAGCACTTGTGCAGATTGGCCAGTCGAATAGCACCCATAAATATGTTAGTTCGCCCCATCATCGTTATGATGGAATTTCCTGACGTGACCCTTGACATAAAGGTAGAAAGTTAAGGATTAAAAAAAAAAAATGCTCCTGCAAAACCAGTCTACGTCATTACTTAATTTAATTTCCCTCAGAGGGGCCAAAAGCGGGGACCTGCACATTCTCCAAAGTGATCTTTGTGTACACGGTGCCAGTGCGTTCAAAAAGCGTCAGTGCAAAACTGTTGTAGCTGTGAGCCATTCAGAAGATGAGTGAAGTGTGAACACTACCACCCACTTACTCTTCTTTCCTTCTTTCGCTGGTGGGCCCATCTCTCTCTCTCTCNTCTCTCTCTCTCTCTCTCTCTCTCTCTCTCTCTCTCTCTCTTTTTTTTTCTTTCTTTCTCTCTCTCTTTCTCTCTCCCTCTCTCTCCCTTCCCCCCTCTCTCTCTTTCCCTTTCTTACTCCTTCATCCACCCATTCTCTCTTTAAGGCCTGCGTTTCTGAGGTCCCTTAATGCTATAGCCCTTTAAAATAAATAATCTTTAAAAAGTATCCTGTCTAAGTCCTCTGAACTACAGTGGCTAGAAATCAGACGGGCATAATAAACCTATCATTCCATATCCCTCCCTCCCTCCCCCATACCAATGTGGAGAGGCAGGAATCATAAAATCACGCATGATAAATGCCAACAGAAATAGGACTTAGCGACCTGGAACCTCAGGTAGCCTACTCGAAAAGCCCACATGCTGGTTGCATTGTTTCGCTCACGAGTCACTACCTTTCTATTCCAAAGTTTACTCACAGACTTTAACAAAAAAAAATAGTCATATGTCCCATATAGAATTCGAGCTGGTGAGTTCCCACGGTATCTTTAAACTCTTAATGTCACTTGCAACATTCTGGCACCATCCTTTTAATTTTACTTCCAACCACTAACGGTGATACGGTTGTTTTACCGGGAGCTAAGATGCCAAGATGGTTATCCGCGCCTTGGGCAAATCAGCGATCCGCGCACCCATAAACATTGCTCGGTTTATGGTCAAAGTTATTCTGTTTTTGAAAAGTAAGTCTTTGAGCCAGAAGTGATGGGAGGGGATGGGTTGCGGGAATAAATGTTGTATTCAATGTTTACAATTTATTTTCAAAGTGTGCCGGAGGTTGGGGGTGGGGAGACGGGTCTTTTAGTGTAGTGTTCTAGAAAAGGATGCTGAGAGGTATGGCGCAAAAAAAAAAAAAACAGAAATTAAAAAGAACTCAGGTGACGTAATACTGGTTCTTCCGGCTCGCGTCTTTCCACTAATTCACTCCCCTGATTTACTGGCAGTTAGTGACGTCATAAGTGTCTCTGGCTAGGCACCGTCGTCCCATTATACCACCACTTAATTCTATTTGTTTATTCTTCTCTAAATTCTGCCTTCAGAACGATCAAAGTCTTGTTTGTTACTATCCAGTTCATGACAATGACTGTGGACGGCTTCACCTGAGTTCCACCTTTAATTAAGCGCTGATGCAAAAATAGGTTACGGTGGAACAAAAATTCGCATGATAGGGCGGAGTCGAGAAGAGCAAGATGATAAGAGGCCTTGAGTCATCACATTATGTCTGAAAATAGTTTCAACACTGATTCCGTCTGGCACTGAAGTTTAACCCCTCCGCCCGCCGCACTGAAACACAGTTAACTTCGCTTAATTGCAACTCTCACGGCTGGTGAGGTAAGCTGCAATTAAAAGAGATGCGATTATCCAGAACTGCAAAATAGGACAGACCAGACTTTCGGATACCGAGAAACCACAAAATGAACAAACCGAAGTATATTCTGTGACTTCCATTTAAAGAAAACATAGTATCCTATTTTGGGAGCTGTAACAAAGCGGACTGCAATTAAACGGTTTCCTCCATTTTTAACAACAGTCGACACCGCAGAATCATAATCTTATTATTCACTGTTAATTGCAGCGATGTAAAATGCAGAACGTGAAATATAAAACCGGCAGAATCACGTAAGATATGATACTCCCTAGGCGGGCTTGCCTTAGGATTGATAACTTACAGTACTCGGTGTGCTTTGTCAGTGGGTGCCTACCTTATACCTCATCCTGCTTCTAATATAACCTGAAAAGAAAAACCTTGAAGTGCCACTGGATTCTGTCACAAATAACACATGGAAGAACAGGAAGAGAGTGACTTTAGCTAACGTCACTTAAAACAGAATGCTTCGAACAAGCAAAACAGGAATGTTTTCAACCTTGTAATGAAATGTCGCTGTGTTATCAACGGCGACAAAAAATTCGCTATGTTATCAACAGTGAAAAATGTTCACTATAATATCAACGGTGAAAAAAAAATAATATCGTTACTTCATAGGAGGTTGATAAAGAGAAAATGGGCCGAAAGAGCGTCAGATTATTTTTTTTTTTTTGCCAGTTTTTTTGCCAGAAAGGCCGCAAATCAGCCAGTATAAGAATTTGAGCAGTCTGAAGGCTCCTCTTCTTGTTGAGTTTTTTTTTTTCGCCATTAAACTTCTCAATTCACAAAAGACAAAGATTTAAACATTAAAATAAAGGGCAACATTTTTTAAAGACCAGCAAGGTTTTAATAAAGAAGGAAAAGGAAGGACTGAAAGAGCAAAGGAACAGACGAGCCTTACAGACAAAGACGTCCTAAAAAATAGGAAAGACAGTCGTCTCTGTTAATGCAACTTCCACTTATAACAAAATGCTAGGTTCTACCTAGCTGGATAAACGCAGTCCTTTCTTAATCGCAACTTCTTTCATGCTCCCGATGTCTTACGCTTACGCCGTTTTGACTGTACATTCTGAGGGAAAGAAAAATCTATAAATAAGAATTACGCGAGTCATACCTCGGACACCGCCATCTCTGTGTACTTTTTCAGTAGTGCAAATGGCCATCGACAGATGTACCAGACGTTAAGACAAACTTCATGGACAGAATTAATCTTACCGGTCACCATGACAATGGTTGTAGACAGAGTTACTCGAGCCAACCGTTATGACAAACATCACAAACAGAATTACTCCGACCAACCAGTGACAGAGGTCACAGACAGAATAACGATGATGAAGATGTGCAAACACACTCGTCCTGTAGGCATACTGCTTGTCTATCCTATATCACAAACACGACTTTGTCATCATGTTATGAACAAATGTACTCGAAGGTTTACTTATCAAAAAAATTCCTGCAAAAGCTTTGAGGAAAAGCACTTTTATTATTAAAGCGGAGGAGGTGGATAGGAGGGATGGGGGTAACGTGTGAAAATTACATTCACTATGATAAGGACATGTCTAATCCTCTTCCTCACATCCTTCTCTCACCCTGCCCTGATTTCTATTCTTGACCCCTGACCCCCTCCCGCCCGGCCTCCTTCCCTAATCTTCCCAAATCCACAAATCACAAGATACAGGCTTCAGCTCCATGGCAGGATTTCGACGCTGGGTGGGCGTAACATTTCTGGGGATTATCGTGCTTTAATAGTGAGATCCGACATTACGAACCAGCTGCCCTCAGTCAGCGTTAATCTTTACGGACGTTTGGCAACGGCAAAATAAAACACAACATTGATTCCATGGACCGCCTACGTGCCTGCCTATGTATTATGCTGGCCCCCCTCTCTCTCTCCCTCTCTTTGTTTCTCTCTCTCTCTCTCTCTCTGTACCTCCCTCTATCTTCTTTATCTTTCTCTTCTCCCTCCCTCCTTCTCTCTCCTCTCCCTTTCCCTCCCCACCCCCCTTACCCCCCCCTCTTTTTTTCATAAATTTCTGAAGAAAAAAGAAAAATACAGAGGGACAAGATGAAGAAGAAAATCCATACTAACACTGTGATAAAAAAATAAAAACATGAAACGATCATACTAGACAGTACTTAATATCATCTCTCTTTCTTCTTTTCACTACAATTTAGAGGAGCTAACATTTAAATTCTGCCCAAACACTGTTTGGTCAACTTTCGTAAACAGTAGCAAATAACAAAGAAGGAAGAAATCCATTCTATGACCAAAATTAATGACAACATAAAACGGTCATATTAGATAGTTCTTATCACCTCCCGCTTCTCTTTCACACCAGATCACAGAAACTAACACCGTTTGGTCAACTATAAAGTGATACTAATAACAACAGCAAATAATAGAGAACTTTTTAAATCCACCATCAGATTTCTTAGGGACAGTTATGGCTGCGGTAGGTATACGCATGTGGCATTTATTGGCGTTACGATCGTACGATCATAGGAGCGCATTATGTTCTAGATGTAAAAGAACATATGACAATATGATAGCGATGTAGGCCATGGCGAGGTAGTTTATGAGTGATAACCAAGGTACTGATGATGAAGGAAAGTCATCAGTTTGATAAAACTCGTGATAATGATGACGATTCTAGCCATGCTAGAGAGCTTTTATTTTTAAGCGCGGATCTCTTACGAAAAGTCATTGCAAAAGCACACATGTGCATATAGCATTTCCTGATGATACGATCATATTGCACATTAGCTGAAAACTCTACTCATCCAAATGTAACATTCAATGTGATCGTGACAAAAGGAAATGCCAGATGTGTAAGCTTACCTCTCCCATAGCTCTACCTAAGAGATCCAGACTTCATGATAAAAAGCTTTCTTATGAAAATAGCTAAATCACTGAAGAAAACGGATGACTAGATATTAATAATACTGCGGTTTATAAGTCTCATGTCCAGGCTAATGCCCGCTCATGCGACTTCAAATTATTATTACTCCAGCAGGCCTGACCACTTTCTCAGGTTCCTGGGGAGCATATAGTGCCGCTGCCATTTACAGGCGCTGACCACTAGCATTCTGACAATATCTTCCACTGCCTATAGCCAGGTACCCATTTTACAGACGCGTGGACTGAGGAAAATGTGAACGAAATGCTTTCGCAAGGCACTTACAATATGGTCGTGATCGGGAAGTGAATCCACGACCTTTAGATCTTGAGTCCAACTCCGAAACCATTAGGCCACGCCGCGTACGAAAAAATATGACGACAATGAGATCGGTGACAAAATAATTATAGTGTTGACAAAATCGATAACAATGGTCATAGCGATAATGTTGCGGTGGTGATGATGAAAATGATAACGAAGAAAACCAAAACGTATGCAGTGCCACGGTATGCCCATCCCCTGAGTCTGGCCCCGGCGGAGACAAGGTAATTCGACTAATAAGACGAAATTACCGGTAACACGACAAAACTCTGTGGGCCAGCGGATGGCGGATTAAGAACAAGGCAGGGGATTTGCACTGAAGCTCAGCTGTAGCAGCACCGAGAAAGTTTTATATAACAAAATTACGTGGGCTGGTTCTTGATGCAGTTCAGTCTTACCGCTACACTGGAACCTGTATATACCTACCGCCGTTCGTTCCACAGAGAAGTTATCAACTTCTATAGGTCGTGGCTATATACATGTAGATTGTTTTTGTCAAACTATGAAGAAAAACATTTCTACTCTTTGGCAGCCCTAAACCTGCGAACAAGAAATGTCTACTTCTAAACTGGATCAAAAATGGTTTCTTTATATTATGACAAAAAAAAAACAAAAAACTCTACCTGTGTAAAGTCACCATCTGTCTAAGGTGAACGCTTTTCTGTATGACTGACAAGTGTTTGATCTTGTATAAAAAGGTCATCATGACTAGACTACACAACAAAGCAGAGTGCCAAATCTGGGGACAAAAAGTCTCACCTTTTTCGAGTTATCACTTGCAGGAGAACATGCAATTTTTACCTTCAATTAATTCTACATTATTTACCGTTTTTTACTCAGAAAGCGGATAATTATGTAGTTTTTTTGGACATTTTATGTAATATCCTTCCTCGCTCTCAATCCGTTTTATTAGCTACACTGCATGATGATAAAATGGAAAAAAAAGGGAGGGATTTGAGGATAATAACTATAAATACAGCATAGAGGTTTGATTTTTCCTTAATAAGTTTGTGATGGCCGATGATTATGTTCCTGTTTTTATTTTCTTTTTTTTCTCTCGCTGATAATGAAAATTTTTTTTCTCGTTGCTTTTGTGGCTGATTATTACGCTGCTGTAGTTCACGTGAATGATGGATTATGCTGTCTTAGAATTTTTTGCTGTAGATGATTTTTATTATTGTTGTTGATGACTTCGTTCCTTTTGCATTCATCCCGGATGGATATGCTGCTGTTGTTCATGTCGATGATAACAGAGCTGATGAAAGTCTTGCCATGTTGTTGTTGTTGTCGTCGTTGTTGTTGTTGTTGTTGTTGTTGTTGTTATTGTTGTTATCGTGGTCGTTGTCGCTGATAATGTTTCTATCACTGTTCGTTTTCCTTTTCAGATGACTATGACGATATCTAAAGATGTTCTGTTGCGCCTTGATGCTGGTTTGCTTAATACTTCATTTTCCTAACTGTTTCCTTCTCCTCTTTTTTGAGCCTTCTCCAGGTTACATCTACAACTTCCCATATTTAATATCTTTTTTTTTTCGTCCTTGTTGTAAGTTTCTCGTTGATAAGAGAAATTATTATAATAATATTATTACCCCAGCTGATCACCCTAGGACTTTCTCAGTTTCCTAGAGAGCATACAGTGCCGCTGCCATTTACAGGCGCTGATCACATGCATTCTGACAATATCTTCCACTGCCTATAGCCAAATACCCATTTTACAGACGGGGAGGACTGTGGAAAATATCAATGAAATGCTATCCCAAGGCAATTACAACATGACCGTGGTCGAAAGTCGAACCCATGATCTTTAGATTTTGAGTTCAACATCTTAACCGTTCGGCCACGCTGCTCCACAGTTTCCAAATTTCTTACTAACTCTAGAAGCTGCGCACACTTTCCTGCTGCGGCTATCGCGCAGCGCAAAATAAAACGTACCTCTGCTTTCTTTTGAGAGCTTACGTAATAACGATGATCTCTTATCATCGTAAAACTTACGTCAACTCTGCATGTTGAACGCTAATAAGGATGTATTCAGCACCAAGGTACGTATGTAATTCCTACGATGGTTAGAGATCCCACCGTTAAGGCACAAGCTTTCTTTGAACCGCCTTCCCTTTGTCATGTTCTTAAAGTGCTGATATCACCAAATTACCACAGGGATCATTAACCTGTACGTATGAGTAATTCACTACATAGGGTACATAACATGGACACCGAAGCGCAACTTCCGGTATGTATCGATTGTTTAAAAGCTGTTTGAAATGATGGGGATGGACGTATATATACGTCACACACACCAAAGGGGTTAACCCATGTCACGCCCCCGTTTGAAATATCATGTCTGCAGACTTCTCTGACAGTTTCTGTACCCACTCAGGACCTAAGCAGTTCCTCGATCCTTTCAAATGGCAGGCGTTATGCTCTAGACATCAGAATTCGATCTCACGTCGTAATTTCCCTTAAGATTTTTTATTTGGCAGCTATGAGCTGCAGATATTTTGTTCTTTCTCAGTCCCAACAGGCCAAGAATTGACTTCTTTTTTTCTCTCGAGTTCATATTCCACACTGCGATGAGAATCGGATTCTGTTGCCAGCTTCCCTAGGTGGCCAAGCCAAAATCGAAGAGGTATTACAGGGTATAAAATTTCTTACCGATACAAACCGTAACACCAGCCATGGTGCCATGGGAGGACAACAGTCTGCCGTCTTTTGACAATATATGCAATAGAAAGTAGGGGGAAAGCTAATGATGGGTCGATACCGGAATTTTTTTAAGTATCGCGATATTCAGTCTTCGTGCCGTAAGTATCGGAAGTACAGATTCCATTTCGATTTGGATACTTTGTGGCTGCCAGGTATTTATACACTTTTGATACTTTTCCTTACTTTCATCGTTTTGATACTTTTGATACTTCGACACTTTCCATACCGCTACGTTTTGCACTAGGTAGCTAGTTTTGGGACTGAGTACAAGGAGATGATTGAAATTTATTTCGATTGATTCGATATCTTTTGATATGGCTTTGCAATAAGGAGACCGGAAGTTTGTGTAGTATTGAGGTTCGGAAGAAAATTTAAATTGGTTCGAAACTTCCAATATCTCCAAGAACTCCGATAGTGTCAATACTTCGATACTTATACTTCCAAAACTTTTTTATTCACTCGATATATATGATACTCAATCGAAACTCCCATGTATCAAAGACAGGTACTCAGAAACGATACTGTCCACTTCTAGGTGGGGGAAAACGCAAAGAACAATTAATGCCAGACAATCGACAATGAATCAGGAATCTTGTCTTTCCTCATGTGTTTTCTCTTCCTCTCTGGGTGTTATACGATATGACAGTGTACTGTTTCATATTTTCAATACCATTTGTTGGTTTATTTTATGTTTTCAATCAATAAGCGCTCAAAGATAATGCACACTATAACGCATTACAAAATTTAAAAGCCAAAAATATTTCCTGGTTGGCAGGCAGGAAGACGGACAGACAGACAGACAGACAGGCAGGCAGGCAGACAGACAGACAGACAGGCAGGCAGGCAGGCAGGCAGAGAGGCAGACATTACAGGCAGACAGGCAAGCTGAGGGACAAACAGACAAGCAGGCAAGCAGACGGACAGACAGTCAGGCAGGCAGGCAGACGGACAGAGACAGACAGTCAGGCGGGCAGATGAACAGCTAGACAGGGAGACAGACAGATAGACAGACAAGCAGGCAGGCAAAGAGACATGCTGATAGCCTGAGTGATCCTCGTCCTTTCAAACAACATAACATTGCGTGGTAGTGCGTCTCCTTTTGCCCCTCCTCTCTCTCTCTCTCTCTCTCTCTCTCTCTCTCTCTCTCTCGCTCGCTCTCTTGCTCTTCCTCTTTCTGCATATAAGCTTGTGTCTCGTTCTTGCTTCTCTCACTTCACCATCAAAGCATTGAGTCACCATGACTCCTAACAAAGGGACCAGTGCTGTGTAAAGCCACTGTCTACACCAGGAGCACACGTGTAAGATCACTCGAGGTTGTTGATGTTGTACATAACGTGTGCTCATGACATGTTCTGCCGTGTTATAAAACACAACCTGACTCTTACACCCCTTTCCCTGCCACCTTTTCAAATT
>JAWQUT010000023.1:1874784-1886580 GCA_033807755.1 Ellobium chinense
AGCATCACACAATCCCTTCCCCACAGATCAGGGCTGCCACTCCTAGTAATAGTTTCCCCATATCTAGTGAAATTCATCGGTTTTTTTCCCCAGAAGCGATCTGGTGAAGGATATACCAAAACCAAAATGGAACAATCAAGTGATATTTTACGAGTACAAAATAATATATTTTACTAAATTTTTTAAAGCATTTTGGCCTGCTATTTAGGTCAACAGTAATACTGACAACTGATTTTTGGTTTCAAAAAAAGTCAAAATCAGCTTACTACACTATGCTTATCCACTACCAAACAGTCAAGCTTTTACGCACTTCCTAATTCGACATCAAGGAAATCGTTTTAAGAAACTTTAGGTTCCTTACAAGAAAATGTAGGTTGAGCTCTTGTAGTCTCCACGTGATACTACCAACTTTGGTTTTTTTTCTTACATCTGTTGCTTAATCATTTTATACTTGTAGTAATTTGTCTGCATTTTTAATATCAAATATAGTGTCAGAAGGCCTGAAAAGAGTGTCTAGTGAAATATGGCCTTACATTCTAGTGAAATGGCAAAACCATGAGCGGCAGTCCTGAAACAGACTAAGTAAAATAAATTAATTCTCTTGTATCTCCAGGGCCAAGGCAGGCGGAGGAAAAACTGAGGACAAGCGTCTAATTAAGAACCTTATGGGTGTGGTGAGATAATGAGCGTATATATGTGTGAAAGGAGGCTAAGAAGGAGGGAGGAGGTGGAATGAAAGAATGAAGATCGAAAGAAAGAACATATTCCCCAAAGCCAAAGTTTCAGCTTTATTTCTGCGGTGTAGGGCAATCTGTCATTGTCAACAAATTCATAACACGCGCTGAACGAAGTGTCAAGACCAGATATCGACTGGATGACCAATGGGTTTCATAAATCACAGTAAAGTAGAACCTCTACATGGCGACCACAGCTAGTTGCTCGTGAAAGCAATCGCCTTAAGCCGATTGAGTTTGATGGGTCAAAATATAAGAGACATTTTTCGCCTCCTGTTTTCAAGTCACTATAGTCTTGTTCTGAGGCTTGGCGCTGCCGTGGGGCGCATTAGAGTATAAGGATGCCAATAGTACCTTACATAAAAGGATGCAATTTTAAAAAGTCCCTATAAAATCAGAAAACTGGCCTGGGGGGAAGAAAGAAAGGAGCTGGATGTGACTTTCAAAGGCTAGACAGATGCAAATATTTTGATAGACTTACAATAGGTGGGGTTTTGCAACTCAAGTATAAAATGTGTGATTGTTGCTATATGGGTAAGGATAGCCTGTTTCCTGTGTGAAAGGGTTAAACAACTATTCATTGCTGGAAAGAATACAAATCAATTTCTACAAAAAAGTGCTTATGCTAAAGCGATCCACCCCATATTACATGGTGCTTGGGGAGGTTGGTGAGTTCCCACTTTCTGTCTTGATTAAATATAGAATGTTGTCATACTGGCTGGGAGTAGTGACGTCGAAGGAAAGTAATCTAAGCAAGATTCTGTACAGCGTCATTATTAAGATGTAGGCCTACGATGCAATTAATAATCAGTATATATCTCCATGGGTCAATAAGATAAAATCAATGCTGAATGAAACGGGATTTACATACCTCTTTACATTTCAAAATGTAATTGATCTACAACATGTAAAACTGTACAGAGCCATGCTTAGGAGACGATTGGAAGATGTTTTCATCCAAGACTGGAGAAGTAAGCTTGAGGCCAATAGTTACTATTTCTATAAAATTGTTTGAGTCTCATTTTCTCTCCGTAGAGACTGGAAGGTGGCAGGGACGGGCTTTGGCCGAGAGAAAGTGTGACTTATGTAATGACTTAGGTGACGAGTATCATGTTCTGTTTATATGCAAAAAGTACGCTAAAGAAGGGAAAAGATGGACTGAAATATAATTATGTTAAAGTTAATCCAAACACTAAGATAATGCACAACCTTTTTAATATAAAGTGCACAAAAAAAAACTTCCCAAAGCATCATAAAATTTGTTACCGTCGTATTAAGTTCTTAAAAACAATCTGGAAAATTTGTTACCGTCGCATTAAATTCTTAAAAACAATCTGCTGTTATCTACTAGGTGTAGTTCATCATGTGTGCGCTCCTTTGATTATCTTTGACTGTGGCGGAATTCATATTCATACAGACAACATATTATGTATGTCCAATTACATATTTAGATTTTCCTGGAGAATATTTCTGTTCTTTCGCTATGATGTAAAGTGTAAGTCCGAATGTCCCATGATGTTGATGTCTTTGACCTGTGGTAGCAGTCATTCCATGTTTTGTAACTGGTGTTACACTATAAATAAACTTGAACTGAATTGAATTGAAATGAATTGAACTGGCCTGATTCACTGCCGAAGTTCTCAAATTTAATTGGTTTTGGGGTATTTTTCAACGAGTAAAACTTTGAAAGAAGAGTTAAACAATATGTGTGGAAAAAAAATTTGGCATGGGACCCCTTGATAATTACTGAGGGATATAAAACCTTATACAGCAAAGAGCTGGATCAGGGATCGGCTTAAAGTTTCATGATGTTTCAGACATGATAACTCGCCCTGGTTGCCGTTACGTTAGACAAGTGGTCATGATATTGAGTTTAAACAAATAAGGTATGAATATGTCATGATAATGAGATTAAACACATAGGGTATGAATATGGACGGTCGTTGTTGAAACCCGGCCACCTCAACACGTAATGTCGATGTACCGGTAGTCACAAGACCATGATCCACGGCAGTGCAAGGAATTGCCTCTTACCACAAAGTGAGATCATACTACTTTGAACCTCTTTTGCTCCAAAACAGCCGCAAACTCGCTATAACGAAAACTGAACTAGAGCAGGCAATGTCTATATCAACGTTTTTTAACGTACTCGAACACCTTTAGAAACTCGTATTCTAGTTATGAACTAGTATTTCTGTCCCTTGAAATTGAGTTCTTGTGATGTTATTGTAATATGTACTGAGGGGCTTGTTGTGGCCAGGCTCATTCCACAGTTGCTTACGTTTGTTTTTGGTTTGGTTTTTTTCATATTAAAACAATGTAGAGTTTTGACGTGTTATTATATCCCAAATTTACAAGTTGAACATCTGCCTCACTGTTTTGCTTCGAGCAACAAGATGTGAGGGCTCAATTTCTTAAAACCTCAAAACTTACTTAGGCAAAATAATGTGGAATGAGCGTGACGTTATTTCATTCCTTCCTAGCGTGATGATAATGACGTCTTGAATCGTGAAGCAGCCATTAATTAGTATGTCAATCCGATGTCTACATGCTAAAGGTTTGCAGCTCAAAGTTGCATGCAAGATACGCCGTGTTCACCGATAATGGCGGTGAAATAATCAGGACTATCGCCATTAACAAGATTAGGTCCATCATGGTCTGCCCAGTGATGATGACATACATGGTTATGCTGACAATACGTTGACCTGATGTATGTGATTCTCTTAAGAGTAGATTTAAGTTTGTTGTGCCCGAAGGCCAAATACGGATGCATGATCGAACTACATTCCTCACAGTCTGAACACAATCTCTCTCTCTCTCTCTCTCTCTCTCTCTCTCTCTATTATAATATACAAGACTAACTCCCCATTTTACAAATGGGCAGGCAAGCAACGCATCAGCGGCGAAAGAATACCTAGGGCACCGAAAGGCATCACAGACGAATGCATTAGACTCCATGAAAAAGGTATACCACTTCGGGCGATCGGATAACCCTATCCAATAATAATTAAAGTCGGAAATAAAAGAGACGTGGAGTTTTGCCGATTTTACCCGGTTAAAACACAGGCACACACGTCCTCAGCCGGTCCTCAAGATGTGGTTCTTCCACGATCCAGACCAAAGGAGGAGTGGATAAAGGCAATCTCCCGGTCCACCTTTATACAGTAATCTAAGAGGCCTACAACACGGACCGGCTTTGCTGACGACTGGCGAATCGGGCGGATTGCAATGATCTATCGGAGACTGTATTTCGTTGCTATACACATTCTTTTTTAAAAAACAGGTTAACAAAATCAAGAGGACTGATGTGTATAGTTACCTTTTGTGTATTTCTCTATGAATTTAGGTGAAAACCACATGTTTTTACGTTACCTAGTTTTCAAGAAATCTGTGACACAAATTTGGCAGAAGGGTTTTATTAATATAGATTAGAACCTCAATATAAAATATATGCCTTGGTGCATGGAAAAATTATACCTGTCACTGAGGTGCACCTTTTATCAAGGTTCACCTGGATAATGAAACAGAATACTTAATAATTACCCAGCAGATCAAATTAGTACTTTATAACAAGGGATATTAATTAAATGAATACTTTATATCGAGATTCCATTGTACTGTCAATAAGCTTCTTTACCACAGTCGATGCCGCCTAATCGCAACTCCGTAGGGGCATAAAAGAAATTGTATGCGGGGGCGGGGGAGAGGGGTGCACTGCGGCTAAGCGACAATGCATACTTTTGATTCCCATAACAGAAAATATACTTCTAAGACCTCTTACGATCAAGTCAAAAGTGTCACTGTACAGGTTATCATTAGGCAAAGTTTAATGCATTTTTGAAGATGTTAAACATTTTCTACACAAAGGACACAACAATGTAAACCCTGTGCCTTATGACTCAAACTGTAACAGCTTCCAGATTTTAGAAACATTTACAGGTTTCATGCCCAGACTGTTGATGCTAAGAGCGAAAACGTATCAATATTTTATATTCAAAGTTTTGCTCCTCGTGGGTTTGAGATCTACTTCGCTTCCAGTCGTATGAAATTCGCATCTTCTGTTGCTTTGTTTTCTTTCTCTGTTTTTAGCTTGTATCATTAGGGGAAATATGTTGCATCTCTACGCCCTTGACAGCGACGCTTTACACCTATAAGGTCATGGCTAAAATAGCAACGTCTCTCTACCAAAATATCCAGCAGTGTGTTGAGGGCTTTTCTGAGTTGATAGCCTGGAGCAAAGGGCGTCCTTTCAGAGAGTCCGTCACAACGACTTTTCAAGAATATGGTGACATGCCATGACCTTTGCGGGAAACATAATTCGCCACGCACTGTTATTACGTCAGAGCTGCCATTCGTCAGTCTTGCAAATGCCCGGTGATCTTCGGTGATTCCTTCAATACTATAATGTCCCTGGGGTTGTATTATGGCTCTGTGCGAAGTCTCATGTAGTGACCTTCTCAAACAAAGGTTGCCTCAATAAAAAAAATCTACTAACTGTGGTTGTAGACAGCTGGTATTTCGCAAACTTTCAAATTTCGAAAGTCATCCACAGTCCATCCTCCAGCACATATCATAATTTTAGAACTACTCACTCCCAGCTGAATGAATGATGACGAGATACGCTCGTGTGATAGCGGATGCCCCTCCACCAAAACCTTTACCTTATTCAAAATCCAGTAACTTTAAGAGTTAGCAAGACCCTGGCCTGAAAATTTGGACACATTAACAGAGGCATATTTATAGGTTTGTGACACCTTTTAGAAGGGCAAATCACTGATTGTGTACAAGCCAATTAATCCGCTAATATATAAAATCCCCCTTTTTGGGGGCCCTGCCAGCCAGTGTTAGGGTGTAGAAATGTGTAAAATGACCTGTGATCTAAATATAGCATCCAATTTTAAAGTTCCAGGTACAATTTGAGCCTTCTAGATAAAAAAATAAAATGTGTAGACCTATGTATTCGCACGCGGTCAAAACCAGCCAAATGAAAATTTGGGGACCAAATCAGAATTTGAGGTGATCTTTTTCAAAAGACATTTGTGAAAAATTTTGGGCGTTGACGCCCCTTTTTCTTCCCGTTAAAAGATCGGGCAAAAGAAGTACTTTAACCTCCATGGAAGAAATTTCCCCAAATCACAGTGGTATATTTAGAATAACGCAAAATGTTAATAGGGCCAAAAGAAGAAAAAACAATAGGTGTCAAAGACCTATATGCTCCATAAGTGCTGCACGTTTCACTGGACAAGGAGATAGTTTTCTGTTATAGCAAAAACAAAATAGGCTAAAAACTGACGTGCTGGTACCAATGTCGCTCACACACATTTGGCGTCCTACTGCTAAGACGGTTTGCTTTTGTTAGCTGCGACATAACCTAGGATATATCTGACATTTGCAGCATTAGCAGACCAAGTATATCTGCTGACAATATAAACATGACTTTTTCACAACAACAACAACAACAACAACAACAACAACAACAACAACGACAACAACATAAACAACAAAATCTCACGGGCAATGAGAAGATTCCCCCACCACAAATTTAGCCTGGAAATACAGATCAGTTGAACAGGAATGGGAACTAGGTCATCAATTTGAGAGCTGGAGCATTTGTGTCAGACAATTCTCGGACACTGTGTTTTTGTTGCATAAAATGTATTCACCAATGAACATGAAAACAAGAAAGAAAGGAGGGGAGTAGGGAAGAGTGTTCCAGCTTCACCGGAGCCGATTCCATGGCACAATTTGCCAGAAACGCAACATCAGGGAGCTTCCCTCAGCGTAAAGCCAAAGCCGATATCTTATGACTGTCCACAAAGGCCAACTGCCTGTAATGAACATAATAAATATGATCTTGCGCGGTTGCCTTATGTAGCTATCTTGTGCGCGTAAGTGTACATAATACACACATATACACACACATACACACATGCTTGTATGCATGCTGACGACACCTTTCCTCCATGCACACTGGTTATTCGATAGTTTGATTTCATTCCGCTTAATTGCAACTCCTTGCAAGTAGGGGAAATATTACGATACATAGGAGTTGCCGTTGTCCAGTGACTTTTATACAAAAGAATGGCATTTTGTTGTGTGAAAATTGTTGCCACCAAGCAGAAGCTGCCATTGTTCGCGTTGCGATTATGCGGAGTCAAGTGTATACTGAATTGAAAACAGTACATATTACTGACACTGAGACACAGCCACGAACAAAGAATAGCTGTCAACGGTTCCAAAAAATTCCAGACAGAATATTATCTCATTTGCGTCACTGTGTTTTCGTTCTATGAAGTCTGAGAGAAATGTTTCGCCAGAGTGTAATAACAATGGTCATTACCTAGCAAATACTTTCCCAGATATTTTCGAGATTATCATGTGGCGTAGAATGTCAAAAATATTAAACAACATCATATTTCATACTAACGTCTCGGCAAAGATTTGCCGGATCATCTTTACAGAGGAAGGACAATATGCTGGAACCTGACGAGCAATGTATACCGTCCACATGACAAATGGCTGGGGGAGATCCAGGAAGGAATGATCGTGTCACATGTTTCCTTGTACCTCGAGGTGTTATCAATTATTCAGCTGCCAGACTTGACATAAAGCGAACCAGGACGATTACAAGTCATCTTGACCCCAGCTAGGACACGAATCTGCACTTTCAATCTTCTGATCCCCTAAAGTCCACCTGTGCTGATACAGTACATGGTAGAAGGACAGCTGGAATCCTGACGCAAATTGTGAAGACCCGTATGGAAGTTACAGAGCCACAGCCTTTAAATACCGACAGTCAGCATTTGGATTGGACCCGATGACATTTACATGTCAATGGTAAACAACGTTCCCAGAAGTTGTCACAAAACCCAAACTTTTTTCTTTAAAACTGACTTTAAAAAGCTCAGTTTTCAAAACACTTTCCTTGGACTGCTTTCACAGAACTGGTATCAGAGCTTTGTCCCCTTCGTGAATTGAACTTTTGTTGTTGTTGTTGTTGTTGTTGTTGTGAACTTGCCCCAACTTACTATCCAGTACAGTATTTTCTTGGTTTGCTCAGAAATTGATACTTCTGTTGCTTACAATCTCCGCGGGAACGCCCACAGAATAAAAGGACCACCCCCTTCCGCGCACGACCAAACAAACGTCTCTCATCATGTCAAGACATGCCACTCTACTTCCAAAGCACTTTTTATGTACTCTCTCTATGTCAAAGGCCCAACTTGATTCTCTACGTCACCCTCCAGGGAGAACAATAGTGCTTCATAATATATCATAATTTGAAGTGATATGGTTTGCCATGTCCAGTAGAAAAGCATTACAGCAGATTTCAACGAATCGCAGACTTGTTTTTCTTTTGGAGGAGGGGAAAGAAGGAGGGAGAAGTTTGATCCTTTGCAGGTTTGGTTCACCATCCTCTCCCACAATATCCCCGGTCCCCCCCCCCCCNCCCCCCCCCCCCTTTCTCCTTCCCTTCCACATACACTTAAATATTCCATACATTAATAATACTGTTTCCAACCCCGTGCAACAGAAAACGGACACGTGCTTTCAGTTTGAAGTTTGCGTGAATGTGTTTGAAAGAGGATGCGGATGAAATATCTTATTGCAAACTTGAGGCATAATCTACACGTCCGTCACAGGACCAGTCTGAGAAAGAACATTTTTATTTCTACAAACTTCATACGGAACTAGTGGAAAAGAAAGCGAAAAACAAAAGCAAAAAAAAAAAAAAATATTCAGACCATAACATTATTAATGGAAAGCGGCATTACTACTGAGATTGGCTCCACAGAAAAATCTGGAAATACCGCTCCAGACATTTCAAAGAAATAAATAGTTTTTTACCGGCATAATGAAATATTCTCTCGTTCTCTCAAAATCACCTCTCATTTCCCGACGGTCTGTCACCGAGCGTGATTTCGTGTCCAACTCCTGAAACTTATACATCCTGTATTTTAATCATGATTTTCTATTGAACAAGACACGTGAGTCTTTAATGTGGTGGAAGGCATCCGGTTTAATAAACATTACTGGAACCAGCCTTTCCATTACTATAATGACTGTTTTCTTAGAGCAGGGAGACGAGTTCGGACAGAAAATGGCAAAACGTGCTGCGGTCTCCGTTCAAGCTTTTTGACAGAGCAAGTGGGTGGATCCCAAACCTTTTGGGAATGAGGGTATCGGGTCATAAGACCATCAAGTCGCGGCTGGAGGCATCCCGGCCAGGACAGGAGTAATCTTTTCATTCTTTCGACGCGACATACATCTACTGCTGCTCATCGTTATCACTGCTCTTCTCTTGTATTTCTCTTTTCCTCGTGTACTTGTAGTGATGTTGTTTTGTCTATTTGCCATCTGTTATATCAATATCATGTTAGATTGCCCAAAGTATAATTCTCTTTTGCAATCTAAGAAAGTGCAAATATGACTTCCAAAATCATCTTGTATAATTATCTTCATACACATTTTACATATTATTCTCACACAGTAAGGGTTTGAAACACCAAGCAAGTCGACGATTTCTGTACTGGTTGCCAAAAACCTCAGTTTCAACAATGAAGAATGCAGTGCAACGATTACGTAAACGGAAAGAAACGAATCGCCTCCTCACACAAGGTTCGTAAATGCAAGAAAGCATTTGTCAAGGTTTATTTCCAGAGGTTACATCTCTCTCTCTTCCTGTGTCACTAATGAGCAAAGCACTCCATTGTTGTTGTTGCTGCTGCTACTGTTGCTGTTGTCAAACCACACCATTGTTTCTAATGCTGCTGCTAACGTTCGTATTGCTGTTGTTGTGTTGCTGGTAATGTTTTTGTCGTTTTTGTTATTGTTGTTGTTGTTGTCGTCGTTGTTGCTGCTCTTGTTGTTGTTGTTGTTGCTGTTATTTGTTGTTGCAGTTGTTGTTGAAAGTGGTACCAACATTGAGATTGTTGTTGCTGTCTTGGACATATTAAGGGGATTGACTACCATTCCACAGTACATTCAAGTTTAATGTACAGTATTACGTGTGGTACGCGCTATCATTTTCTACTTCACTAAATTGCCCCTCACAATTCTATATATTCTAATGCATTTTTTGTCTTTCTGCTACTACGGAAGGTGATCTTTGGAAAACTTTATCTCAAAATACAGTTACTTAATGACCAAACTGCACGCATGTATCTGAGATACATTAATACATAAACCTACAGAAGCATTTTATTATTCTAAGTTTAATTCTCATTATATTTCTTTGGTACGTAGAAAATGTTTCAGAATATTGTGTTGGCGTGTGTTCATAATCTCACTTGCACATCCCAATCCATTCCCTTTTCTTTTAATGCCACACGAAAGAGGTCAAACCTACCGAATCCAAATGAATGTCCGACAAAAACCTAAAGAGTAAGACAACCCCTTGACTCCGACTTATCTCTACATGCACGGGTTTCTATAGACCAAAATAATGACGATCACTAGCAAAGACACTACTGTGATTCACTGATTTCCAAAACACCACATCCTTCTCACCCTAAGGAAATACAATTTATGAACATGAAAAGCGTGTTCTCGTCTCCACAGTGTGAATTCATCAGCTTTGCGTGTTGTTGCTGCTTACAAACGACCGGTTCCGCCGGGACGTGGGAGTTACGTTTTGTATATCATATTGCCAGCTCGGCCTTACGATCCTATAAAAAATCCCTGACGAATGCTTTAAGATCAAGGGGCAGACAGAACGAGCCGGAATGCTAAGTGGAAGCCAATTATTCATCAGTCCGTATGAAAAAGCGCTTGATCTCAATTCTTCAGAGTTCAATATACGTCTAGAATTTGGCTGGAAACTGTCTTTACTAATCGAATGGGAAAAAAAATATAAGCATTTGCATTCTCGATAAAAAGATACTGCTTACATCTCTGACGTAAAATGGCAACAGACCTCCGTGTGATGGATGAAGATGCTGAACAGTTTTGCCTGCATAATAGCCTTTGCACGTCTCATGGGCCGACAGAAGACGCTGGAAGTCAACTGGTCTATATAGGTGTTGTCAAGTCGTCAAGTCTGAGAAGGACTGCAGTGCTTACTCTTCCTTTCAAGATGTTGATTTTGGTAGTGGCGGTGCTGCTGCTGTTTGTGTTGTTGCTTTTACTGTCGTTTTTGTGTTGTTGTTGTTGTTGTTGTTGTTGTTGTTGTTGTTGTTGGGATTGTTGCTTTTGCTGTTGTTTTTGTGTTGCTGCTGTTGTTGTTGTTGTCGGCGGTGGTGATGATGTTGCTCGAGCTTGCACGCAAGTTCGTGCACTCTAGAGGTTGGAATCTACAGACCGCATCTGACTGCGATCTAGACTGTTGAGGCTATTTCTGGCAATAATTATGTCTAGTCCCTTGACGCAGCGCAGGTTGCCTTACTCGGAGACACCCATAACTGTTAACAAAATAGTGTCGCTTAGATAAAGAATTCTCGTACTAAGAGACTTGTAAGACCGATAACATCTACTCAGTATTCAAAACTACAATTCTGTCGTAATGGGGCCAACTGCCCCTTTTGGGATCAATCTTCGCCAACACTGTGGCACTACATAAATTATGAAACGATCTCTGACATTTATTTATTCATCACCAGTTCCCGCCTCTCTTTCCTTCCTCCTCTCCCTCCTCCAACATTCCCCATCTCCGCCAGAGCGTCCTGGCCCTGTGTTCAGATCTCCAGGCGATACAATTAATAGATCTCTCATCTTTTATTGTGGGAACTCTGAAATAATGTCTGCCATATCCAAACTCGGGTTGGGGGTCCGAGGAAGTGGGTATGGGTTAAGTTAATTTGCCTGCCGAATCCTGAAACACATCCTCGATCATTTTCCAAATTCGAAAAATCTGGACTGCGGTTCTGCAGCATTATTGAAGAGAGAATGAATGAATGAATGAATGATATGAATGAATGAATGAATGAATGAATGAATGAGAGTGAGTGAGTGAGTGAGTGAGTGAGTGAGTGAGTGTGTGTGTGTGTGTATGTGTGTGTGTGTGTGTGTGTGTGTGTGCGTGTGTGTGTGTGTGTGTGTGTGTGTGAGTGAGAGAGAGAGAGAG
>JAWQUT010000023.1:1898355-1947744 GCA_033807755.1 Ellobium chinense
CCCCCCCCCTCCCCGCACTAAAAATAAGAAATAACTGGGTTAAAAAATACAAAACAGGAGGCTACTGTAGTCATAAACTAGCTAAAACCCATGTTTGGCGGGCAAAACTAGTTCTTCCACGACGCTTATTGCATCTAAAATCTGAAGAAATCGTACGCTGTTGAGACGATCTTAAATGTCAGAGCATAAGAAAATTGACTAATGTACTGATATTTTTAAAAAGTTGTGCAATTTCTTTTAAGTCATGCAAAAAAAAAATGACGCCTAGATGCGTCCACAAGACGTAATGTGGAATTGCTCAAAACACAGTTTAAAGGCATAGAGGGCAATTCCGTGGAAGCCGCTGATTTTATTTACGAGGCATACAACATCGCTGACGTAATATGCGACCCCTCAAAATTTGTCTCCTTCCGCAGCATTCACTAAACAACCACCAAGCACCGCAGAATTAAGGAAGAATCTGCCGTGTTCGGAACTTCAAATTGAGTTCCCAGACCACATCCTGACACCAAGGTCACATCTTTCTTGGTAGTTCTGTCCCAATCAGCAGTGCATACTGGCGTAAAAGTACCTATTACGCGTCCATCTGCGGCACAATTATGGTCGTCAGCCAGAAAAAAGCGAAGAACGCTGTCTGTGCGGAGGACTGGCCACACAAGTAAGGGGCATAACAAACATCTTCATTTTTTACGTCCAGACAGAGACTAGTGAAGAAAGTTCTTCTCGCCTTCGAGACAAGAAAGACGTAATATTCTCGCACAAATGACGCTACATCTCGGGTTTTTTTGTTCTCTTGTTAACGGACTTGAGTGATGGCCGGCACGTCATTCACTAGAATTTTGATTTTTTGGCCCTGGCATCAGTTCCTGATTACAGCGGTGTCTGGGACCGACTCTGATGATTGCCAGCCATCTTTCTGACTTGGAGCATTTAACATAATCATATACGGTTCAACAGAAATCACAATACCCTCGCTCAATTCATGCCAATTCGTTAACTCCAGGCATTGCTTCGCTCCATACAATTCATGTTAGAACTTAACGACCCTCCCAGAATCCCATCAGCCGCGATTTGTTTATTTTGACCTACGGTACGCTATTGAATGGAAGCGGGCGACGTCTTCCTACACTTGCTTACGTATCTCAGAAGTCAATAAAGAGGACACACACACACACACACATGCACACACTTTAAGTTTTAAAAAAATCAGAAGCAGAATTGTAAAGGCAGCAATGACATTTAGAAGTCATAGGGAAATGAAAATCAAAATCAAATGTATATCAAGGACTATATGCAGGAGTTACTAGCTCTTCTTCCTCTGGACAGGCTAANCACAAAAAAAAGAAAAATAAATTACTATTGCTTTTCTTGCTTGTCCTTAAATTCCTGTTTGTCTCTAAATTCCGATGAGAATGCAGAGAAAGCTAGCTATTCTCCCTTTACGAGTAAAGAGCATCAAATTTTTAGCAAATGATTGCCTCCCTTGCGTGTCATCAAATCTCGGTGAGTATGCAGAGGTTGCTAACTCTCTGCCCCAGACAGGCCAAGCCAAACGTATCAAAAAGTTAGAAAATGGGAGTTTTCCTTGCTTGTCTGTAACTTCACTGAGTATTCAGAGACAATTAAGTCTTATCATGGGCTCGGACCAGACTTGCTACTCGGTCTCTTGGCTGCTCCGCATTGCATCTCCTATCCTAATCCGAGTCTCCTGGGCACGGCGCGGGTGGTGGGCAGTAGTGTGGCAGGGGAGAAGGGAATCTATTCCTCCTCTGTCACTATGGCAGATCATGCCAATAAAACTTTGATGCCCTAACTTTCACATGGGGGAGTTAAGAAATGTTTTAGAATAGTAAAACGCTTGCTCTGCTGACGCAGTATGTCTTCCCTCGGGAACCTTTGTCCAGCATAGTAATGGATGAAATGTCCTTTAACTGTGAACAGAACCCCGGACCTGTCTGCAGCCGCGTTGTAAAGGGGTCATTATCCGTAACTAAAGAAAAACAAATACAATACGACTGGGGAAAAAAAAAAAAAACCTTACCACCACACGGCAAGATAGTATCGCCTAATGAATCACCAGAACTGATCATTCATTTTCTGTTTTTTATTCAGTTTTTCTGCATGTCTTTATTTCATTTTTCTTCTCTCTCTCTCTCTCTCTCTCTCTCTCTCTCTCTCTCTCTCTCTCTCTCTCTCTCTCTCTCTCTCTCTCTCTCTCTCCCGTCTACTTCGTCCAATTCTGCTCCATCATCTCTTTACATACTGTATATTTTTACCCTTCTTCACATCCCATTCTCTCCTCTTCATCGCCTCTCTCCTACCCCCCGCCCCACGAAAATAAATATCCATTTTTCTGTCTTTTAGGAAGCACATAAGATATACACATTTAACCTTCTGCACACCTGTAGGCTTAATGATTATAGCCGATTAATACACCAAACCCTTCCTGGCGAAGCAACAAATCAGCCACCGAATGCCATAGCTTGGTTTGAAAGGTGGTCTTTGCTGGCCAGATCTCTTTCCCGTAACTCTCCAGGTATGGGCGTCAGGGTGTGGTAAGTTCAGTGGAGTTCCTGATCAGCTGATTCTCTGTAGAGACGGACTCTTAGACAACAGCGCCCAGTTTGGAGTCTGAAGATGTTTTCTTTGTCCTTCTCTGGATAAACTATGAACGGGAGAAAACTCTTGGATCAACAGAGGTCTCTCCATATGCATGTACGTGCGTATTTGATTGTCACAGTGATGAATATCGATTACGTGACTGATGATGTGATTGTGCATCAATAATGGCAGACAACCCCTTAACAGAAATCTCCACTGAACTCGATCTTTTTTATTAACTTGCATCATTATTCAACCAACACGTGAAAAAGTTGAAAATTTTGAAAGCTCAACTCAATTGCACATTTTGCTGAGCTGCAGCCCTATGGCTACTAGCCTCTTTGATACTCCTACATGATGTGCCATAGAGTGGAAGCGAATGCATGGGACAAAATGCTGTGACTCCATTTAATTACACTACCTATAATGACGAACTCACTTAACAGTGACGTGGTGGCATAGAAATTCACATCATGGTTACATTACAAAGCCACTTCAAAATAAAATACAAGATAATAAACCCTTTTAAGTGTGCTTTACACAACTTTGGTAATGCATCATCCATTGAGGAATCCCTAATGAGAGAGAAGATCGTCCAAGAGATAATGGAGAAAAAAAACATCCCTTAAGAAAGAAAGTCACTGAGGAACCCCTGAAAGAAGATCATCCAAGAGATAATGGAAAAAAACAAAAACATCCCTTAAGAAAGAAAGCCATTGAGGAACCGCTGGAGAGAGAGAAGATCATCCTAGAGATAATGCAAACAACATCGCCTATAGAAGAGTGTCAAAGTCCTGAGTGGTCTCCCAAAGCTTAGAGTCAAGTAAGGACAGCAAGTCACATGGATTCTTGAGGAATTCCAGCCCAAGTCATAATAATCAGCGAATAGACAGCGCTGTCCCAGAGCAGAGCAAATACGGCCAAAACGATGAAGACTTGAGTCACAGTGATGCCAAAGTGATCACACTTTCTACATGTACAGTGATGCGATGATCATGAGAACCAGACAGACACAAATGTACATGACGCATGCAAACAAAGGTGCTTTTGTTTCTTTGTTTATGGATATGTTTTTCTGACATATTCTCAATGGACGAAAGAGATTGACAGTATAGACACAAAGAACTGAATCCACGATCTCTTCACTAGCACGCACCATCTTGCCCATTGCACCACATCTGGGACACCAGTCTATGAACTTTGAGGGAGCTGATAATATCTGTTGTCATTAACAATGACGTCGCAGTTCCAGACAAGTTCCAGACTACACAAACATGATCCCCATTTCAATCTCTGAAGTAGCCTCACTTTCTTAATCAACCATTATTACATTATTAAGCACTGAGTTATATAATGATGTTATAAACTTTTAAACCAATCTCACTTACAGTGCTGGCTTGAGTACTGTGAAATATCCAACCAAACATATTAACCGTAGTTCTTTACTTTTAAAATCCCCATGCACCCTCAGCAAAGGCCTGGTCATTAGCATGATTACAAATGGAAATATTACACCAGTTATCTTTGTTAACGGGAAAGCGAAAGAGTCCAAGATTTGTGGTGCACGTAGAGACTGTGCTTTGCAAACTTCTGTGAAGTGCTGGAAAGTGGACAGTAAGTGTGACAATAAAAAGTTTTACTGAATGATCTTCAAGATGTTGTTTTTGCTGAGTTTTTACAAAAATTGATCTTTCATTACTGTTCTCATTGATCTGCTAATTCTATCTCCTTGAAACTTCTGTTACATATGGTTTGTTAATTTCTCTTCCCGAAACAGTTAAAATGGTCCTGATAACTTAGGTGGTTAAGTTTTAATGGAATTTTAAAGTTCTGGGAGGGGGGAGCGGTATTTTTACAGTTATGCCCCTTTTCTTAGGGAACCAGGATGTATTAGGGAATAAGGAAGTATTAATAATTATAGACCCATCCAGGTGCACATGGAGTAAAGGACACAGTTTACAACCTTATACTTCGTCAGTGCAGATAATTTACGCATTTAATAACTACTGGTAAGTTAAAACAGCTGTGCAAACACACTGCGGTGGCTTTGGACAGCATCCACCTAATAAGGAAGAATTTGTCTGCACCTGTTGCAACAGTATTATTATGTATAATTATCATCATATCTGTTACGTCATAACTTCATAACTGTTCAAGGACAGAAGGTAGCACAGCGACCTCACCAGGATAACATCTGTCTCCAACGCAAATTCTTGTAAGACACGCTTCAGTTATTAAGTTGAGCAGATGGTGAGAACTATAGAATGCTAAGACTTGAGGTCATGATGGCAACCAAACTTCCATCCAGGACCAAACTATCCTACATTTACCAAGCCCAGCCTTGAACTACTTTAACAACACCTGGGCCTGTTATTTACCACCGACCCCTCCTCTTGTCATCCATCACGGTCAACTCATTCTACTGGAAGACACTATTGCAAAATTTTTGTCAGAGTTTGCAAGGGAATTACAGAGTGCACAGTCATGACATTTCCATCTAAATTTGTTGAAATATATGTACATGTACTGTAGGTTGTCACCTTGAAGTGCATTCATCATTATTTTCAACAATGTACAATTGAACCCTGATATAGAGTATGCCTTTGTGCAGGGGAAAAAGGAAGTGTCTTCAGAGGTGGTATGCCACATCTGAAGCTAAAGCCTCCATAAAAGTAGTATATATAGTGGGCACATGTCCTTCTACCTTAATCATCTGCAAAACATGTTTTTGCTTGCTGTCAATGGACGTGTAGTGTGTCTCTTATGTGAATATGTATGAAAAATCGGACTGTGCACTGATGGGGTCAATTTAATACTTCTGCTGTTGCACCCAAAAGTGGCAACCCCTATAATGAGGTAGATCTAGAGTGTTAGAGGTAGCATGCCATCTATAAACAGCCTCTCAAATATTCAGAAGTAGTACAGTGCAAACCTTTTGTCATAAGTACTTGATAAAGCACCTCCAGTTACTAAACAAGATATTTTCAGTTTAAATATTTATACCAAATGTCTTTTGACATGATTGCATTATTTTTATTTCACACACATGGATCTACTTTCTTACACTGTGCACAGAGAGTTACACGTGTATTCCTTAAATGGTCATAACGACTATTATTTTTCTTTTTTAATTTTTATAATCTCAATGAAATTGTGCTTGTCGGCATAAAATTTGTCCTGGGACAGTCAGTCGCTTGACCAATTTTCACTTGTCATGGAGGCGTGTTCTTGTGAAGGGTGATCAAAGCTGGATGCCGGGGTCTGTGGCGTTCAGCAAGATAATCCCTTTGATCATCACCACCAACTGGACCATCGAGTAGTGGCTAATAAGGCATTCAGTGAAACGAGGTGTCTAAAATGTGCTCCTGGGTTGCTGGCCACAACCAGGAGGAATATTTGCCATCACTTTTGATCTAGACGCTACCTTGCAAAGTGTTAACAATGCTGGAAGCCAGTGCATCGTGTTCGATATGGTCATCCCTTTCATTTGTCTTCCGCAAAGGGGACCGTGGCAGTTGGCCAATGCGGCACCTACTATGCCCTGTGTTAGTAAGCTGCGCCTAGGAACATTTTTTTTTATTAACAGTGATGGAGATTCTTACTAAGAATTTTAAACACCGCCATGTTCAGTAATGTAATCCCTTTAACCGGCGTCCGCCATGAGAACCCTGGCAACTTGCCTATTTCTTGGTTGGCCGTAGCCAGGAAGACTAGCTGTCATCACTTTTGTATTGATCAAGATGGATGGTTCCATATGGAAACAGCACACAGATATACAACAACACAAAAACGCCCAATAACAGAGCTTTGCTGATAAGAAAGTGTATACCAAATACAGATCATTTCTTACATGCATTCAAGCTCATTTTTATCGTCAGTAAACTGCAATAAATGTAAATAAACAAGGTCCAGTCATGGTTTACTTTCCAGCCAGCAATAAAAAAAAACATATCTGGTAAATAAAAACTTCAAATGAAAATCTTGTTCCAGTTGGTTGCAGGATAACAATGTGCTGTTTTGGTACAAACGTCTTTCACCTTTTCTGTCAGCGGCTTAAATCCCCATGCATTGTTTTGGTCATACTTCAGATGCTTTTGTATGAAGTGTAAACAGTGCTGGATAAGGATGCGTTGTATTCAGTATGGTAGTCCCTTTGGTCGGAGTTTTCAATTTCAGTGAATTCACTTTGGACTGATTCCACTGTCTTATGAAGTAAACGGAACATTCATGTTTACCCAAAAAGGAAATAGGAAACAAACATAAATATACCACCTAGATCCGGGAAAGGGATTCAAGTGATTTACTATCAACATAGATCCAGATAGGAAGGTTGGTCTGCTTTCTTTAGCTTGCCAGGAAAAAAATGTGCTTAATATTGAAGTAGATTTAATATTGAGGTTTACCTAAATAATGAAATCATAGAATAATAATGAATCTGTGCATGTGACATTCATCCTTAATAATAAGACAAACTTAATAAATGAAAATTTAATATCAAGGTTCCACTGTTTAGAAGACAAATTTCATCACAACCTCCACCGATGATCTCAGCCAGTATTTCATCCAACCATATTCCAGAGTTGATTTTTTTTTTTTTTTTTTAAGAATTAATGAAACACAAGAGATTTCAAATTTTGGAAACATTCAGCTTTTATGGATACTTTAGTGACAAGAAGTTAATAATACACTGGGTTAGCAGTCATGCACTGTAGTGTATGGGCCAGGCCTATGTCAGATAAAAACTGTTTAATGATAAAGTATTGTTGAGTTTAGCTGAGTTAGGGATTGATCACCCCAGAGAAGGATTAGGGCTTTACCTCACTTGTCCTGTTGTAACAATAGATCTGCTTTAGCAAGTACAATCTGGCTTGATGAATTTTTGCCTACTCTGTTAGACCTACAAACCTGAACAAATAATCAACCAGATCAGTAACTCCACATTTGTGAGGGGCCACTGACTTGTCCATGACCAAATAGTTCAACTTGTCACCTGCATCTTGTCAATATTTAAGTAAATTGCAAGAAGGTTATCATGCTAAACAGCACCCACTTGACATCATGACATCAAATGGGACATGGACCATGTCACTTTCTATTGCACAAGTACATCCACTTCCATGAGCAACTAATCAGAGACAGAATCAAGTGATCGGGCAAGAACTAAGAGGAGTAACTACAAACATTCGAAGCCCACACTGCATTAAAACTGAGTGATGTCCCTTCAGTGTGATCAGAATGGTAAAAGCATCCCTAAGGCATCATCTGACAATACCATGTTGTTACCTTGTAGGGTTTTTTGCCTCTGATCACTTTGACCCCAGTCAGGCTGGAGCAGGCTGTGCTTCTCTCAGTTGGGCAGAGAGTATCGAGTAAAACCAATGACCGCATCATGCATTGATTGCAGTTAGAGCAACCAGAACCAGCTTCTGGGATACAAAAAATATCATTTCCCATCAGACATCACACCCTTTGCAAATAGTTTTCTCAACAAAGAGATCCTACCTTTCTGATATCTCAGATGACTTTAGCATTGGGCAAGGGTTCCCAATCAGCACTGACATACATGTGGCCATGGAGTGTGACAGCGAGATCAGGTTGTAGCCTCCCTATGAAAGAAAAACAGAGATGTAGGACTGATGTAGCAAAGGAGTGTGAAAAAAGACAAGGAAGTAGCCATCCTCTTTTCCCTAACAAAACAGGTATGAAAGTGTGACACTAACAGAGACAAAGATGTAGTGATGAAGTGAGACAGAGAGATGTGCCTTCCTTTAACGGCAGAGAGATGGTACTTTACCACTTCATGCATTGGAATATAACAGACAGAGGAAGCTGTGGCCTCCGTTAAGAGACATATAAATATACACACAAAGCAATGGAGTGGAGCAGAAAAGAGAAGAGGTTGTAGCCTACTTTTGTGAGATAGACAGGCTGATCTACAAACAAAGCAAACAAGTTTGACAGAGAGAAAGAAAAACAGAGAGAGAGGAGACTGTAGCCCACCTTTGTAAGATAGATAGGTTAATATATAAACAAAGCAGAGGAATGTGACAAACTCAGAGACAGAGACAGAGAGAGAGGGAGAGAGTGAGAAGAGTGAGAGAAGGTCACAGCCTTCTATTGTGACAGGTAGATACATTTGCATAGTGATGGAGTGACAAAAGACAGAGAGAGATGAGGTTTCAGCCTCTGTTTTTGTGAGGCAGACAGGTAGATATACATTCATCGCAATGGAGTGTAACAAAGTGAAAGATGGGGTTTTTTGCTTCCCTTGTGTAAGACAGGTGGACAATGTAGTGTACATAGAGAAAGAGTGAGCAACAGAAACAGAGAGAGAAAGATGATGATGTTGTAGTAGCCTTCCTCTATGATACAGGCAGATATTATACACAGGGCAATTGTGTGGCAGAGAGATGAGATACCAGCCCTTTTTCGTAAGACAGACAAGCAGATACAAAGAACAATGGAATGTGGTAGAGAGAGAGAAAGAGAGCCTATAGCCTCCATTCATAAGATAGACATGTATAGCCATGGAATGTGACAGAAAGATGATGATGTAGCCTTCCTTTGTATGTCAAACAGCCTTTATGAGGGGCAGACAGATGACGATCTGCCTTTCTTTGAGAGACTGACAAGGACACAGAACTCTGACCCTTAAAGACTAGAACACTTAAGAGACTGGAAATACCAGGTCAGACCCACCTCCAGTGACAGGATCACTTTCCCATTGGCTAGCCCCATCAGCATGTGGGTCATGTGACCATAGCAGGCTGGTGTCACATTGAAGCCTCCCTTGAGAGATGAAAATGTGCATATGAAGTAAGAAGGCAATGATAAAGACTTCCACATAAAATCTCTTCAAACGTCAAGATAAAAGATTCTGAACCAACCATTATCAACTGATAAAGTGGGTTTAATGGGCAAGAGTTGCAATCAGGTATACTATCCTGAGAAAAAAAAAAAAAGAACAATGACTGTTAGGCAATATATGATGATTGGCAATGTATTTATCATCATGTAAAGTTGTCACCTATTTATAAATTACCTTATCATGCCCAGGGCAAGGTACTCTGTGACATGTTAGTTCTTAAACCAGTGTTGTAAATCAAAAGAAAACAGGTGCTTGATGGCTGTCTTAGAACCAGATGTGTGGACTAAGCTTTCTTACACACTGGCACAGAATTTATAATTAATTCTTCATAATGTATGTATACATGTGCGTCCTAAGCCTCTGGTCCAAACAGCGCTTTGATAAACATATGTATGCCCTAGAAGTAGCATTCTCATGCTGTGTCCAAAGTACCTCTGTAACTTATTTCTTATGCAATGAACTATCCTTATGTGCAGGGACACAATATGATGAATATATCTGTACTCATTGCTAAAGGGCTGCATACCCTAATTTAATAACAGCCTACATACAGACTAATGAGCTCATAGTAATTTAGTGACAACAGTATCAACATGATGCTGAATAATAAAGGGTTGATAAATGAATCCCTTATGAAACCCTGACCTTTTACTCTGCTGAAACAGACAAAAACAACTACTGAGAAGATAATAGAGTTCATACAGACTTTTCAAACTAAACTGTAAAGTTTTAGAGAACTTTTTCAGGATATCTAATGACTCAAAAAGGTGTTAAATATTATTTAGTTTCACTTTTCTATGACAGCATAGGCTACAATTTCAGCTTCTCAATAACAGAATGTAGTGCTAGTGGTGAACTTCAGAACTTTTAAGCACCTGATGATCAAAATTCAGATCTGAGAGATTTTCTCAAGCCTTAGAAACACGTTTTACAAAATTAACAGCTATATTGGACTCATAACAACCGATATGAACCCTGAGATAACACAGAGGAACATACCAAAGGATCTCCGACTGCTGCATCAAAGCCTGCGCTGACGATCACAAGCTCAGGGGCAAACTGGAAAAGTGACAGATGAAATTTCAGTAAATGGCAGTGTATGCATGCCTCTCTCCTATCTTGCCTCCATATTTTTCTACCTTCCTCTCCCTTTCTTACAAGATTCATTTCTTCAGCTTTTCGCTTGCAACAGTGTATTAGCAAGTGTCTATCCTTATGAAATACAACATACACGATTTGCTTAGGGCAGTTGCACTTAACTTCTTCATACAGCACATCATTTAAATTATCTTGTGAGGGTCGTATTCTAAATGTGAGTGCAATTTTATCATGACACATAACAATCAATAATGAGAAGCACCAAATAATCTGTTGTAGTTTAGCTTCAAACCTATTGTTGTACAAGAAAAGATCAAATATGCTAAATTCGACTGAATTCACTTTTTGGCACCTTTGTATAGAGTGTAATGTTCTTTATCTTTTATAGTTTCCAGATATTATATATCATGGGTCACATTTACAATATATTAATACAAGTTTCATGGATCAGTGTAGTGCCTGGTGGGCCTTAGCAGAACAGACAGACAGACAGACAGTTACTGCTGGGTTTGACATCAACGCTACGTTTGCACTGAGCCAACACAGTCATATTGACTATTCTAACAGATATTTTCTAATCTGACTACACAAAATGATGGCTACTAGTGTATGGCTGAACACAACTTATTCTCAAACCAGCAAAGACAAGGGACAGTAAAGGAACAAGACAAGTGTAAGTAAAGGAACAAGACAAGTGTAAGAAGATTTCCAGGTAAAAGTAAATCTCCAATTTAGACAAGTGGGAGGTTCTCCAGCATGTGAAAGTGGGCAGCAATTCTAACGGTACCAATGATGCAGTGGGTCTTGTTTAAGTATATTCTCCTAGTGCGAGGGGTCTTGGGTCCAGCCACCTGCTGGCTGCATGACCCAGTTTTATGGATAATAAGCATTCTGGGTGTTGTCTGCTGGCCCATCACCTGACACTGGGCTGCAAAATCTAACTGCCGCTTCATACAGTTAACATGGAGATGAGAATTTGTGTTATGCCCAAGTTTAGCCAGCAGAAGGTAGAATTAGCTCTATCAGAGCCCACAAGGGTTAAGGAAAGTTAGAGCAAAGAGAGGACAAACCCTCAAACAAGAACATGAAAAACAATCAGCCAGCAAGGGATGCCCTTACCTGATATGCTACTGGCATCACAATCTGAGTAAACGCTGCTATGTACTCAGCATCCCCCATCCTGCCCTGTGGACAAGAAGAAAAAAACATGAATCAAATTTTTTTTTAAATTTTAAAAATAAAAATTGTAAAAAAAATTACATCACCATCAACATGTTAACATAATGCCTATCTTTGTGTGTCACTTACTGAATGAAGAATTCATATCGTCAAGCTTCTTCCACACATAATACCATTACAGTTCATTCCTGATCTGGCCCTCTCTGAACATGTTTATCAGGTGGGACCAAAAAAGTTTTCCTAATTTCAAAGTTAAACAACTTTCATAATTCAAGTATTATGCAGTTGAAATCTGGTACACATAAGTAGATGGATATTGTCTGCTAATGCCGCTAATGTTTATGTATCCCTCTAATACCCCCCTAAGCAGCGTTCAATAATGCATCAATCACTTCAAATTACATCAAGCAGAACCACACACGCTTACACAAACAGAACCTGTATCTCTAATGAATACCTCATGGTCCCCAAGAGCAAGAAATGTAAAATAAGTCAATCTTCACTGTAAAATACAAACTGCATGATGTGGAAATGATCAAAGAAATACCTACTCCGCTCCAAGGAATGTTGACATTGAAGCCTAAGCCCGGACCCTCGCCCACATTTTCCATCGACCCATCCTGACCACCTGGGAAGAATCTTCCATGGTCATATCGGTGCAGTGATATGTACAGAACACTGAAATAAGATAAATAATAAAAAAAAAAATCAAATGGCAAGGAAATTCACATCATTTGCAAATACATTGGTGTAAATTTAGGTTAATGTCCCCCATTATGAAAAATACCATTTAAATCTTGGAGTAATTATGTAACAATACCTTTATGTGTTTGCATTTGAATTCCTGTATTGAAAGAATCAAACCTTACCTTTGTAAGTTACCTTTTTTCTTTCTTTCTTTCTTTTTCTCTCCCCTTCTCTCTCTTTCTCTCTCTCTCTCTCTCTCTCTCTCTCTCTCACTCTCTCTCTATTTGAATTACTCACCTACCCATCCATCCATCCATCCATCCACCTACTCATTTACATGTGACCAATTTTGCATTTCTTAACTGCACATAGAGCATAGAGACAACCATTTTTGTTTATTTACTTCTATAGCANTCTCTCTCTCTATTTTAATTACTCACCTACCCATCCATCCATCCATCCACCTACTCACTTACATGTGACCAATTTTGCATTTCTTAACTGCACATAGAGCATAGAGACAACCATTTTTGTTTATTTACTTCTATGGCAGCTTTTCCCATAGCTTGGACCATTACAATCATTCCGGTAGCTAGGAAACAATCAATTCTCTGAGTCCAAATTTTCTATCACAGAGTCCCTTTTCATGATTCACTACTCACACACAAACTCACAGTGAATGTTACTAGTTCGTGTAAAGCAACTGAGTTACCTTGGGTCTTGATAAAACTGATGCTGTGTGGCATTACCATGATGAACATCCCAATCCAGTATGAGAATTCTAAGAGAATGCAGAGAAAAAGCAACTTAAGACACTATAGGTTACAAAGACTTTTGCTCTGAAACGTCAATCTCAGACTTGTAAAACGCATACTTTATATTTTACATACTTTATATTTTATGACACTATTTGGTATAGAAACATTCTTTTGATTTAGACCCTTTTTGATACGGATTGTCTAAGTTAATGCTCATAGGACAAAACATACAATTCTATAGTCTCTACTTTGATGCTGCCTCAGGAAACAGTGTTGCCCTTTTGACACATCAATAAAACTTCAACATACACTTCCAAATCATACAAGCAGTAAAAGAGTTCCTGACAAAATGTTTACTGAAGAAATATCGCAATCAAGCAAGCAGAGACACACCCTGAGGCATTGAGTATCCTTCAAAAAGATTACTGTGAACAATTGACCTGCCAGATCAGTTCAGTAAATGAGAAGTGGAAAATACTGCAGGACATCACATACTCCAATTCTAGAGGAGTAGTAAAACATTTCAAGTTTATTTTTGTGATTAGAATCTGATGAAAAATAATTAGGGACTTCTTTTCTTCTTTAATCACGCTGATACTGAGATGACTGCATCTGAAGTAAAAGCTGCTGCCATCCTTAGGATGTCAGCCCTGGTAAACTATTTTTTCATACAGTGGGGAGAGTGGCCTATGTAAGATTTCTGCAGTGTTAATTTTGGGAGCAATAACGAAATAAATGTACATGTACACTTTCTGACAACATGTTATCTTGTTCATGGGATCACTGGCTGGCCATGAGACAAAAGCATTAACATTAGGTCCTAATGTAAAGCAAAACGAGGGATGGAAAGTGGGACAAAGTGGAACAATCGCCATTGCAAGACAAAATTCAAAAACCACCTCCTGACGTTGAAATGCTTCTGAGCAAATCGGGCTGCCACTGCCACATTGTTGAAGAAACAGAATCCCATGGCCTTGTTGCTTTCAGCATGGTGACCAGGAGGTCTGGAAGAAATATGTGGAGAATTAAAGAACATGCTAAAAAGATACAAAATTTGGCAAAACTTTGCGATATTCATACCACTTCAGAACTCCAGGCTATTCAGAACTTGGTCTCATCAAGAAGCACCACAAAGGGGAGATTCTTAACAAGATCCCCAAACTGTCACTTCTGATCAATTACATAATTTGAAATTCTCTACTTATAATATTCATTGAGTAAATTGACAATTGCTTGACACCATGACATTCAACCCTTTGCCCTCTTAGCTGTGACATTATACCTTACTTAACTGCCCTGCATATCACAACTACTACTCAAGTCTTGTTTCATAATTTGAAGTGTGCATGTAGTTTGTAAGTTTCACATAAGAGGAATTACATGTCTTTTTTTTTTTTTTAATTTCATTGCAATTGTTTTGTACTTTTTAATAGCACAGTTCTTAAAACTGGAATTTCCCATAAACATACAAGGCATTTTTCAACAACTTGACAGAGACAGGGAATTCAAACACCTCCCTCAAAATGCATTTTCAGAGAGCATTAGACTCCCAAATCCTGCTGCAGGCAATTATAACACCATCTAATAAGCAAAATCACAAACAATGCACCCACACATTAGTCGCATAAACTATGAATCTCTTATAACCAGATATCTATAAATTACATCAAAATTCTGGGCATCAGAAAGATTCTGACAGGGAGCAACACTGAGTACAGAAATATCAGTAATGAGCTTTCACAATAACAAAGCTTTATTACCTGATAACAGCAACTCCACTCTGAGCCTGTGGAGTATAGTTGAGAGCATGAAGTCCTGCTTAAAAGTGAGATTAATTTAAAAGATTGTGATTGTACTCTTTAGCTTTGCTATACAAGGTTCTGATCATGGCTTTTTCTCCTGTCCACAGCCTTCTTCCTGCTTGTTTCTCCTTAAGCTGCTAAGAACTTCAACGAAAAGATGTACCTGGTTCTTGAGGCATGTACTCATTACATAGCAATGACTGATCTTGTATAGTATGAGTTTTTCGCGTATAGGATATCTGAATTCTCACACCCACAATTTCATGTCATCAAAATGCTTATCAGTACAGTGCCATAAATTCCGGCCCTTAATTCAGGATGCCCTTTTCATATTATGCATATTTTGCTACAAGGACTGATCTAACCCACTATTCACTGAGACTTGGAAAGTGTTTAAGAAGAGTGCTAACTTCATATAAAGGGTTTTCATTGTAAGCACATTCAAGTGCATATGTATAATCTGAAGAATATAGAGGTTTACTGATTGTTTTATTGTGGCACTTTAAATAAGTGACCTATCCCATCAAGGACAACACTGATTATGAAACCAGTGATTATGAATAATAGCAAGGTAAGACAATGCAGAGGCCCGTCAAAAGTTAAATGAAATGAACTAAGAATTTTACTTACTGTAAAAATGAAACAAGAAATTCTAATATGCCCAATTAATAATAATATATTAAAAATATATTGATGAACTGTCTACCAGTCGATATAGCTTCCGAGGATATGAGATCTACTTCCAGAATATTGATTAAGAAAAATAGCTGAGCACTGAGCTGACTGGAATACTCAGACTATAGTACTGTGACTGGGATGCACTTGAAACAGCAAGATCACGACAGTTCTATTAACAGACTGTCTACCAGTCGATATAGCTTCCAAGGATATGAGATCTACTTCCAGAATATTATAATATTATGAAACCAGAATGTCTAAGTCACCTTTGTGTTTATTAATAACATAATAAAACCTCTCTTACTTTTCCTTGTAACACGGCTTCCGTAACATTCAGCAAACTGCCACAAGACAGCAATGCACAGTGAAGGGATTTCTGGAAGATGGGAGAAATGAAAATTGCAATTAGAGAGGAGTGCTATGATTATCCACAGATTTTAGAAAAGCTGTTTTGTTTTAACCATATTTGTTCTTATCAAATATTGTTTGTTATTTTTCATTTTTTATTGGCGTATTTCCTTCTTTCCACTTTAAACATTTTAACGTCAAATAAGCCATGAAATTCATCACCCGCTGCAAAAAGGGCTGTTACATAAGTTAAATTTATGTTCTTGCACGGGTATATTTTCCACCTGCATGTTTCTATTGGCATTTCATGGTTAATACCACAGTTAACTGACAACAACAAACCTGATGCATGTAGATTGAGTTGTATTTGTGCTCACTTGGATATTTGTGCAGCTCATCGTCGGGCAAATTCTGTGATTCTATCATTTCATTAATGTACTCATCCCTGTGTGAGAAGACAAGAACAACAAATGAGTCTTCTATAATCAATGTCAGGATTGCCACAGAACATTCAAAGTTTCTCTTGACTATTTTAGTCTAAATATAATCACTAATTTAACTGTTGTCAGATGCCACGATGCTAAGTCTTCATAAGTACTGTCAAATGAGAGTTGTTTTAGCCAGGGGGAACTTAAAATTCATATCATATGCAACAGCTTACATACCCAAGGGACTGGTCTACAAGTTCTACTTTGCAATAAAGAAGGTGATCATGTGACCATCGCCTCCCTGATCACAGACAATATTTATGCTCTGTTTAAAATGTTCTTTTTCAACATCACCAGTCAGCCTCTTGAAGATGATGCATACATACTCACCCATGAATCCACTGTAACTCCATCTTTCTAGCCAGTCTTGACTGGAAAAAAAATCCATCAAAATATCAAAACAGTAAACAGATATGTGAATCATGGACATTTCACACAAAATGTGGGGACGCAAATTTCCATTAATAAAGACAGACTGGCATGTGTTGAGCTGGACATATATGTAAATGCAAAGAGTGATAAATCCTCATAAAGTCAGTTTTGTGAATTCTTTGAATTCTTCAAGGGAAGGAAACATCTTGAAAGACTAAAAACCTGAATAAGGAGATTTGTTTGATAGTTACAAGATGAAAAATGTGCACAATAAAATCATCAAAGGATACAAGATTTTCTGGTGCAGATTTCGAAATGACAAACCTGTTAATCATCTAAAAACAACCTTGTTAAGAAGAGACATTAGAGGGCTTATGTTCAGGAACAAAAGTATACTTATGAAGAAATTTAGACTAAATGGGATTTGAGGTTTGGAAATAATGAGTATTCCCTTAAATTAACAGGGAAAACACATTTCACATGCAATAAAACCTGCTAATGAATTTGGAGGTTTGACTGTGCATGTTCTTTGGATGAAATAGGGAAGTTTGCGATCCACTAATTTTAATCAATTTTATCACTTGTAATTTGGCCAAATATTTTGTAAGGAAATGAAGAGGGCCCTGAACAATAAATTACTGTGGAAAACCAATTTTCATCAAACTTGACCTTTTGAGGCTTTATCATGAGGACGACAATATGTTCAGTTCGCCTTCAAGAGTTCCTAGAACCAGTATGACTTGCACACAAAGGACAGACCCATATATCTCTGATTTTTTCATCCCTTCCCCCTCCCCTCCCCTCACAAGAGACCTCGTAAAGTCCATCTGCTGACAATGTCTTATGACTATCTACCCTCTTAACCCGATTTTTTAACGCCGCCGTTCTTCTCACCACTGACTAAACACACATCAACTTACAGCCACTGTCAAGGAACTGTGGAGGAGCTTCCACTCCAACATTGTGGTGTAGATTTTGCTGATGCGGTCTGGTCTCTCAGGGTGGGACCTGATGGAAGATAGCAAAGTATAAATCTGAACTTTGTATCCCCCTGCTCCACCTCTCTTCCTTGCCTTCCTCTTCTCTCCTCCTTCTTCTTCTTCTTCATATCCTTCTGCATCTCTTTCTTTAACATCTGTATTTCTGTTCTCTTCTTTTATCACCTAAATAAAATAAACTTGAAACTTAAACTTGAAACTATCTGTTTTCTCAAGTTGGAGTTCCTCTACATGATGTTGCTAAACACTGACTACTCAACTGTTAAAGCCAACTGGCAAGAAATATGAACAGTAAACTTAAAGGCATGACAGGGAACACAGAAGAAGAAGAAGATGAAGAAGGAGAAGTACAGACAATATGCAGCAATGTTTTCTCTGATATTACTTTAAAATGGACAATCTAGCAAAGTCACACTATCTTCTCATTCATCACTTACATAATCATAGCACATAATCACAATCATAAGCAAGCTGCCAAGCTGATTTCTGAGTCACTGATGAGAAGAAGAGCATGAAAATATACCCTCAAGTTGAAAGAAGATGATACATCAGCCAAACTGCATCTTACATTCACAGTTAAAGCGTCAAACCTTGGTATACAAAGAATATTAGTTCATTTGCCCTTCTTCTACAAACTTTCACAACAGGAGTAAAATACTACAAAGATGATAATGATAGCACATATAATGTTGAACAATGCTCACTTGTCTTTTAAGTTCCTGTGGGATCTCATCTCTGCATCAAACACATGGCAGCATCTGTGACGACAAAAAAGTTGGATTCAGAGATGCCACATCAAGTTGGACAAATTCTGTATTAATCACATTTCACAATATCTCAACAGTCCATTTAGGACATGCAAAGTATTCCAAAACAGACTTATTTTCGTGTTATAAATTCACAAAATAAGCATGTTCAAGTGTGATGGAAAAATCCAAGGCGCAAGGAAAAACACTGATTTATAGAAGTAAGGAGTGAGCAGACGCAAACAGATGCTCACACAAGGTAGGATAAAGGGGGAAAAGGAGCACTTAGTAACAGAAGTAAGAAGTGAGCAGACGCAAACAGATGCTCACACACTTCCCCTCCTGTGAGCACACACACCTTATCCTTCCTTATCACACATGGTAGGATAAAGGGGGAAGCGTGTGAGCATCTGTTTGCGTCTGTTCACTCCTTACTTCTGTTACTAAGTGCTCCGTTTCCACCTTGTACTACTGGTTTATAATAATACCAACCAAAATCTTGGTAGACTAGAGACCTTACTTGTACTCCGCCACTGCCAAAGAGGTCTCCGCTATCAACTTGTCAATGAGGTCACTGTAGTACAAGAGAGTTGTCTCTGTCTGGACTGGATAGCAGTCAATGATTGGGAATTTCTTAGGCCTGCTCTCTGGGGTGGAGAATGTGACTGTTGCCCTGCAATAGAGAACAAGACAGACTCCAGAGTATCCAGACAAAATGACCAATTCTGAAATTGAATGCTGCTTAACAAAACAAGTCTGTGATATAAAAGGGACCAAAAAATGAACCTATTTTGATGTCTACTCCTTGTAATATCAAAATACTGATTCTTAGTTTTATGATAGTTTTGTTACTTTTCATTTAAATAATGGTTCTGATCCTCAGAAAAATGACAAACAGGAGATCATACAGTATCCTGGGTAAAATCTGAATGACGCATCTTGTGATCAAAGTCATAAAAAGTTGTGAAGAAAAAATTCTGGAGTTGACTTGGGAATGTTTGGACCAATTGCCAACTGGCCCCTTAAAGTTCTTAATTGTTGTATGCAGCCAGTCATAGGAAACAATGAAAAGAACACCATTGCAGTACTGAGAGAAGCCAGGGAGATTGGACTGTACAGCTTCACAGACGTGTCTAGAGTATCACACATTTCAGATACGTGTTCGCTTTACAAAGTGTGGATCTCATATGAAGACAAACAGAAGAAGAATATGTGGCTTACACAGGGGGCATGCTGTTGACTTCTTCAAAAGGGCACAACTGTGATCTCTCCAATGTTTCATAGTGCTTGAAGCAGGTCCAGTGAGGTCTCAATATCTTGATGACATTCAAGATGGTGTTCATTATACTGGAATGAAAGGTAAGTAGATATGAACAAGTGGGTAGACAGTTAAAATCAAGCCAAGAACTTCATGACCAAGTGGTTCAACAAAATAGATGAGTTTTTGCTTCAGTGATAAAAATATTCAGTGAATTAAATAAAACAATAAAGCACAAAGAATTTTATCTTACCACTTCTCATTTTCTTAGGAATGAAATTCATCATTTCTCTTTATAATTTTCTTTTTTCATGGCGAATACAAATGAACGTGCGGCTGAACTCCATGCTCTCTTCCAAGCAATTTTAAATTCATTTCCAAATCTTTTCCTGTCTTCACCATCCATTGCTCAATCCACGAACACCATTATTTCATTTGTTATCTTTAACAGCCACTGCTTCCTGCAACACCAGGAACTCCACAACAATGCATCCACACACCTGTCTGAGGGTTCCTCCATTTTTGGCAACTGAGGGCATGGGTCCAGTAGTAAACTTCTCAGTGTCAAGGCACAACCTTCAGCAAGGGACTTGATGCAGTAACCACCCTGAAGATACATATATGGGAATAATAAAATGAAAACACACCTTTTATTTACCCATAGGGAAGTTGGTTCACAATGTCATAAAATGTTATTTATCTCATCCATATTACAAACACTTAGAACATTACACATCATACATGTAAAGACATAACAGTACAAATGAAAACCATAACAAAGATTAAGGAAATCATTTTTAGGGTCTTAAGAAACTTAGTGCTCTCAACCTTTTGCTCAAAGCAAAACAGTGAGACAGATGTGGTTTAGCTTGTAAAATTGCCATGTAATAATGAATCAAACTTCTACATTTGTATTAAAAGGAAAAAGAAGATAAATGGAAGAAATTGACTTATACGAATGTGAAATAAATGTGACGATTTGCAAATATGCACCTACATACCACAAGCTTGTATGCAATTAACTCTGAAACTTTGAAAGTCATCTATGATATGTCCCTCCCAACCCCAGAAAAATCAGGTCTCAAGACAGAACATTTCACCTACAGCAATCAGAAGCATCAAGAGAGATGTATGATTTTACCTCCAAGACAACACAAACTCGTCCTGTGCTCAAGGCCATCAACTGATGAGTCATGTGGGCATACATGGCCGGTGTGACCAACATTTCACCCTGGGGAAAGGGTAAGATACAAATTAATAAATCAGACTGAAGTTTCAGTACAGCTGACCAACTTCTGCTTAATTAGAACAATTTCTCACAGAAGGATTCCAATTATCTTTATATGAGTCACTGAATAATTGCAACTCTTTTTTAATCGCAACTTTTTGCTCCCAAGGAATTGCAACTAAGTAGAGACAACTGAATATACGATTACAATTCAAAGCAAAAGCATGCTATACAAATGAGGCTTCTACAAAGAAAGTCACAACATGACCACACATGAAATATCCATGTATTTTGCATAACATACATGCATATACAGTGTTAGTACTGACTCTGTGGAGAGCAGAATGTTTTATTCTAGACTGAAAAGTTTCTAGTTATTTCCAAAGCCTTACACTGCCATACATGTGACAAAATCATTACCCTAACAATTGTTTTTGATCTTAATGTAAATCACCCAAATGCAGGCTAATTCTGGTATGAAAGGAGAGACTAAGTTGTGGAGTGTCATGTATAAGCAAAATGAATATACTGCACTTGCAACCAACCAGAAATGTGCAGCAAACTCCAAACATATTTGAGTGCAAATCAGTTAGTAGAACTAAGGCTATATGAGAATAAAACATGGATATTTCTTTCAAAATAACCAAATATGAAAAGAGGTCGAAAGAAAAAAATGCTGCGAGCTAAGACTGTTATATGCACTAGCAAAGTGGATAAAAGCCATAGGAACAAAAACGTTATGTCTACTACCTGCTTTACAATTCACCATAAAAAGCAGTGATTAAGTAGGGAAAGGGCATGTTTTTTTCTTCTTCCAATCCGTAAGTAACACAATGAGAATTTCAGCTGACACAAAGATGAACAGAATAAAAAATAAAATTCTGTCTGTTAGCACAGAACAAATATAATCAAATCTACATTTTCTACAATCTGCAATTTTAGTAATTCTTTATTTGTTTTAACGCTAAGTATTATGATTTAGCAGATATAGCTCCTCTCACTCAGATGATATCAATCTATCAGAATGTCCCTTGTCAAACATGTTTTCATAGATTTCATGAATTAATCTGATCAATAATAGCGATTAAAAAGTTTATTTACCAAGTAACCAAACACTGCACAAATGACAAATGCCGCATTAGAAACTTACCAAATATACCCCACCAATAAAAAGTACATATGAAAAGTTATTTTAAATTTATATAACAGGTCCGGCAAGCCTTATAGAGAAATATTCTGCATACTTACAGTCATGCTGATAGAGAAAGCTAGCCAGTAACTAACAGATATTACATTCTCAATCCCAGTTCTAAATGGCTAATTTACCACTGATAAAATATTTAAACCTTGATATGTCAGGAACAAGATAATTCTCATAAAGCCTTTGTAAGATTGATCAAAAAAAAAAAAATGTTGAAGACAAAAGTGAGATCCAACTCATATATTTTTTTTCCATTCTTTTATAATACTTGGGTTACATTGGAAGCAAACTGTCTTGTTTGCACATGAAACAAACCCAAACATTATCAGCCTGCCAACCGAATATCCAGCAAAGAAAGCGAAGCTTGTTCTTTCTGTGGCAGTCTGATTTGCAGTTTTTCTTCTACATTTACATATAAATTCTTATGGACTTTCAGGACATAAAAATTATGCTATTTACATGCAGAGCAAAAAGGAACAAACACTAGTCTTTAAGCCAAGAACTGGGAATAACAGACTCCGGCAACATCTACACAGAAAGCTAAAGGTTGGAGACATGAAGACTTGTACATGTGGTACTGCATCAGGAAACACAGATCATGTTCTTCAGCGCTGTTTCAAGTACAACCAACAGAGAGAAATTTGTTGGCCTGGAGGCTTGGCACTTCACTCAAAGCTGAAGGTTAAGGCAGAGGATCTGAGGCACAGAGTATCATTTATTCACGCCACTAGCATCAAAATATAACACTTTAGTATGAAAAAGATTGAAGAAGAAGAAGAAGATGTAAATGATGATTCACTTCCAATACCTTCTCATCCCCAATGGCAGAATCTAGGCCATTACAGACTAGGACCAGCTGAGGGTTGAACTACACCACAGGCAAGAACATGGAAGGAAACGGAAGGATCATGACAAAAGAGGACCTATCACACATTCATGCGGAGTTAAAGTAAATAAAAAAACAATTGTTAGAAAACACAGTTGTCGCTTCACGGAAAAGACTAATGCACAACAATCAGAAGTTTACCGGAGCCTCACGTTATGCCGCTTTTGTCAATTAGTCAATGGTGCATAACTCCGGCCTTCTCAGAAAGCTTTGAAACAACATAAAACTGTAATAAGGTGCCAAAGATGTATTTACCTAATTTGGTTGGTACATATAATCTTTTTCCGTAAAACGGCACAGATGCATATAGGAATGTATAAATCACAACTGAGTGGTTTTGTTGCATTTCTCTGCATTCACCTCAGATATATATTCTCAAACAAAAAACAGACTATATTATTAATAAAAGAATCCATAAAGTGAGAGGGGTGACTATGCAAAACGAGTCCAAACTATGCTCTCAAATTATTTTCACTCTCGGGTGTGCCAAATGAAACAAAGATATGCAACAAAACCATTGTTACCCTTTGTCATTTTGTCCTGAAATTCACAAATGATATTTCATTTGTCTTTTTTTTATTTATGCTACAAACAGGTTTCAAATATCCCCTGGAAGCTGAGACAGATCTGTGTCAAAAAATTTCTATGAGCAGAGACACCACTCAAGCTAAAAGAAAATTTGTATCACGTACAACGGTTATCTCGACTCTGAATGAAACTTGAATGCTCGTACTTTCAAAACATTTCCGAAAATTAGCATTGTGGCATGAAATGAATGAGATTCAACTCCCAGGAAGAAATACAGTCTTTTCTCTCTAAATCAGCATGGATCTTCTGCTTCAAATAACATGCTGACAGGAGTAGGAGATCATTAATTTCTGGCTCAGTCTGTCAACTATCTATCAGCTGCTCTGTGAACCCATCCGGTTTGCCTGTCCATCCACTATTTTCTCTTTGGCTTCCTTACTTTGTTTAACATTTAGTTATCAGGTTGTTACTGAGCACACTAGCTACTGTCCTCTCAATACATATTCTGTGAATACTTACTTGTCTTCTCCTCACAGTTGTAAATCATTTTCTTTCATGATTGCCTTCATTTACAATAACCATTTGTTTATTTAGAAGAAAATGACAAAGGGAGTGCTGTGAGCTATGATAACAACTGCTAATGGTACCTCTGGGCAGCCCACAGCTGCATCATACCCTGAAGATATCATGATAAGCTGTGGATTAAACTGAGGAGAAACAAGATAAAACGTTAAAGACACATGAGGGTATAGGATAACAAAGTACCTCTGGATCTATATGAAGAACAGACTCATAAGGATTGTAATAATACTCTCAAACACGTTCGTTATGAAAACTCTTAAAATGGCTTTTCCTTACAGATTTCATATTGCTCATCACGAAATATGACTATCATTCATCTGAAAAACATGCTTATTATAATGCATTTTTAAATTCCCTACCATTCCATTTTGTGGATTTAATCAGTCTCCTTCCATTGCACTATGTCAGCCCTGGCCCACGCAACCCTTGACCCATGACCTACTCAACTCAGGGCCACATACAAGTTATTCATTATTAACCAATCTCATTGTGATCCTTCGCAACACATCATTAGTTGCTGTGCTATAACATGGACAGAGGTGGGGATCCTAATTTTTCCTTATCATGGATATTCTGAACTATGCTCAAGATAAAATGATTCAGTAGGTCACTCAAGTTGTGGAGTCCCACTGAAAAAGCATTTCATTCATATTTACTTAAAACATCTATTCAGTAAACATTTTGGTTGTTAGTTAAACATACCTGACTCTGTCACAATTAAATTTTGAATAGATCTATATTATTGTATATGAATATGTGTGCGTAGGTGTGCGTACGTGTGTGTATGCGTGCGAGTGTGTATTATTATTATTATTTTCTTCAGTCAGCCCATTTGCAAGATCAATCCCTGGCTATAGACAGTGAAAGATGCTGTTGGTACAATCAATATCAGTGCCTGTAAAATGGCAGCAACCCTGTATGATCCCAAATGAGTAAAGAATGCTTTTGAGCGATTTTGCCTCTTGGCATAAAAATGTGTGAAGCAACAAGAGCCAGAGTAATGTTTCCATACAAAAACCTCATTATAATATTTTTTTTCAGCATTGTTCATTTGAACTGCATGTGAGGCAGCACAAACAGAAACTGAAACTGCTGACTCAAATAAGATATTCTACTAATTCTAGTGCCTCTGATGTTTCCAATTTTAACCTCCTTACCTCATATGCCAAGGGAAGGAGGACCATGTTCAGCACAGCCATGTAATCACTGTCAGTCATGCCAGTCTGCAGGGAAAGTGAAATATCATCACTAGCAACAAGTGACAAATTCATCAGCAACAATATGCACAGGATGACCAAAAACATGATCAAAAAAGGATGGTCATCACTCTAAGATGAAACAAGGAGTGTTTTTCCAAAATTCAGTAAATGCACTTCAATTGAAAATTTGGTGTTATCAGAGATTCCTTATTAAATAAATCAAGATAAAATTGAGCTTAAAATCAGCATTTCCTTTCGAGTTATAAGAAATAAACTTGTATAAGTAAAGAGCAATTGCCCTTGTTTTATTTCTCTATATTTCAGAGCCTTTAGAGTCCATTTATTGAGTTTTGAAAAACTCCCTTCAAAGTGCATGAAAATGATTCATAAAAGTCAATTCCAATCCAATTTAATTATTCTGAAGATGATGACTGATTCTGATTTATACCATGACTCTCTCCTTTCTCCCCCTCTCACTTTGAAAGAGGTGCAAAGAAGCATTTCAAAAGTGTCACCATTACAACAAAGGGCAAAAACATTTACATTATTCCACAAATCCACGAAAGTGTCACTGACATGAAGATAAGGCAAAGACATTTACATTGTCAAACAAATCCACAAAAGTATCCCCAACACCAGCATAAGGCAAGAGACATTAAGGGCATCACATAATTACAGTTCAATACCTTGTTCAAGGGAATGTTGACATTAAATCCCTCAGCAATCCCTTTGCCTATGTGATCATAGTCTGACTCACGGAGGTTTGGCCAGAAGCTTCCATACTCATATCGATGAATGGAGAAATACAGCACTCTGATGCAGAATAAATTCTCATCAGTAAATATGCGATATAACCATTTAACGGTACAACCCCAGTTTTATGTTTAGTGTTTAACACTTCCAGCCCTAAATTCTGAAACCCAACAATAACAACGTGCATTGAAAGCGTCCAATTTGTTATACATTATATACTTCTGTAAGCCCCACACTGATTTTCATCATCCAGTCATGTTCTTTAAAGGCCCAGGAAAAAAAAACAAAAAAAACTGAGGCCATAATAAGAGAAACAATGAGCATGTTCAGGGTTGGTCTGTGTCTTCCTCAGTGTATTTCATGAAAAAAAACAACACATATTGTATTCTCAGTACTTCAATGCTTTGCTCATTTCAAAACCTGACAGTAAAAATAAAATATCTCCATTGAGGTCAGCAAGAGCGTTCTTTATCAAATTACTTTCACCAAATCTACCATGGGAAAGATAACTGTTAGAAGGCAAAGAGAATAAGTCCGGTAAACTGACTATGTTCAATTTCGGGATAAAAACCTGAATTCAGTCAGATCCTTGCTCCTTATTTCTATATTTCTTCATTACATATCCCTAACAACTCATATTTCTCAAAAACTCAAATTTTTGACATGTTACCATAAAATCTGAGTTCATAAGAATTAACTGTACTCCAGGTCATGTCAATGACTTGATCTAACGAATCTCACCTGGGATCTTCATAGAATGCCCTCTGAACCCCCTGACCATGGTGGACATCCCAGTCAACAATCAGAATCCTGATGTGGAATGACACAGAGCAAGACATGAACATGAAATATGATGCTGCAATCAAGCAAAATGAGTCAATATCTAGCAACTGTACTGATCAATGCTGGAACCACATAAAAAAATTTGATGGGCAATTAATATTATTAATAAATATCAATTTTTCCTCAGTAATTCCACGAATTTGAAGTTTACTATTTAACTTTTATGTCACAGCAGGTGGATTTGTATAATCTAACCAACTCTTATAGCTAGCGCGAGGCTTGGATCAATTCATCCCATCCCTTCCAATTAAAAAAAATGAACATCACCTGGTATCAAAGCAATTCCCCCTGGAAAAAGAAAATGAATGATAAAAGGATATCCAAAACTCATGATCTAAAAGTGACACTGCAACAAAGAAGTATCTTCCTGTGAAGATCTGTCATTTCAAACTGTACTGCACTGTAACTGCAGAGGGTTTTATCAATGATCAATGACTAGGAAAAGCAAAAAACACAAACAGGAAATTTAACAACATAGCTTTCATATTGGTACTTGCACACTCTAACAGTCCTGGTTTTAGTGGACCAACTCATGGGTGATCAAATAACCACTTACTTGTCAATGCCCCGGTCAAGAGCATATTGGGCAGCAATCGCCACATTGTTGAAGGTGCAATAGCCATTGAATTCTGCTTCCATTGCATGATGCCCAGGGGGCCTGATGAGAGAAAGAATAAGTTGGATAAATGCGAAAGTTACTGGTTTTGGATGGACTGTGGAAAACACAAATTCTCGAAACTAAGCAACAAAGAGTTTTTAGATAAACAAATAGGAAAGAAATGGATACTGATGAAAGAGACTTCCCAATGAAACTAAGTCATTCCCAATGAAACTAAGTCAAGTTAAACGTAGCAGCTTCACGAACAGTTTGTAAATGAGGATTGATCATGAACATGGAAAAAAAAAAAGGTTCATTTTCTGCTAATAATTATGGATCTCCACTGACCTGACCATAGCAAATCCAGTGTTGATTTTATCATGGATGATGTGCTCCACCATGCTAATAGCTGATCCAGCTGCAATCAGAGATGCTTCATATGTATGCTGCAATGTTAAAAAAATAACGCAAATTACATTACATCAGCCAGTGGTACTGAGTGGAGATAGGAACAGAGCTACTGGCTATTTATTAGAATTCTTGAGTAACCTTCACTCCTACAGCATTGTGAATTTTGTACAGCTTCTCCAAACTGTCAGAATGATTTAAATAACTATACTGAAACAATGACTGTACTCAACAAATAAAATGTATTAAGTGGTGACACTCCAATCAACCACAATCTGCTTAATTGCATTGTTCATTTCACTGCAATACTTTTTCAGAAAACAAAATACTTTTTACATAGATATTAAAAACATACTTTTTATAGCAACCTCTTGTATGCTCTCTTAGAGATGTGATAAATAATATCTGATTGTACTGTGACCATTTATCTTCCTTCTCTTACAAATAACCATAATGCAGTGTTTCCTAACACAGGCTGTGCATTTTCCTAAGAGTACAACACCCCAATTTCAGTGGGCAGGAGAACAGCATACTGCGGACCTTCATCCCCAAAAGTACAGGTTGCTGACTGATTTTACTTGATTACCAATGGGTTTTGATGGATCTAAAAAGGTTCAAAGGATTGCCTAAAGACATCTTAAGACAGGCAGATCATAACAGATTGGAACCCTTTTAGAATTGTACCATGCTAGGCAAGACTTTCCTGAAGTTACGACTCACCTTGTTTGCATACCAAGCATCAAACTGCTCACTCAGTGCCTTGTGTTCCTCTGTGTTCATGCTAACAGTGGACTGTGCCAGCTGGATATGGTCATATGTGTGCTTCAGTTGAATTTCATCTTCAGTGGCATACCAGATCTGGGCATAAATGAAAGAGTACTGAAAAGCACTGTTGGTGCTGTCCGCTAACTTTATTGTGCATGTCTCATATGTCGGTAAATAAAGCTGTCCAGGTAAGGGACACACAAATTTGTTCCCGTAAAGTACTTTTAACATGTGTAACATCAGAACTGTAAAATTCATGAAGCTGGTGAAGGCAATTTCTATTGTAGAGTGTTCATTTGTGGATGAACTGGAAAAAGCGTTCTGCTTAAAAAACTACAAAGTCTCATCCAAGCGTAATGTTGGAATCATTTTTTTGTAACTGAACAGAATGCAAATGCGCTAAGGCACATATTTCAGTCTATCTATCAATCAACCAACCATTTAATCAAACAAGATGTCCACACCCCCAAAACCCATATTCATTCCACTTATTCTTCAGCAATCTCATCCTCCCACTTCCTCACCCCTAAATTACTATGCACTTAATCATCTTCCTACCCAGTGACATTTACAACTTTACTATCTTCAGTTAAAAAAAAAAAAAGGCCACAAAAAATGCTCATGATGTATACTACTCATCAGAAATGTACATTTCTTGTTATATGATTCTTATCTCTTTTCAGATTCTCATTTCTGTAGGCTTTCAGTCTTATTTATTTACTTGACTGAAACAACATCAGTATATTCTGGACAGCTTCATATATGCTCGGTTCCTTGATTCAAAACCCAGTGAAAGAGTCTCTCTACTGACTGTTTCCTGTGTTGTCTGATTATGGCTCCTCCTTGCTTCCTGCAAACTTGCAGCCTCTATTTCAGATATTCTTTTTAGGCACTGGTGCTCTTTCCATTACTGCCGTGTTATGACAAAAAGGCACATATGCAATAGAATTTCTATTGCATAAGTGCCTTTTTTTCATAAGACATCAGATTATTTCTCCTCATCCTCCCTCAATTTCCATGTGAGGTCTCTCCCTAGCACACTTTCCAGATATCCTCATGTTCTTGGCATTCAGTCTAATCAAACTGTCACTCATTATTACATGCATCTGACATGATTTAGTAGCTTGTGAACAAATTTTCTAACCTTTAGCCTCTCACAACGTTGAACCAAACCCAGTTCCGTGCATCGTTTGTAAGGTTCCGTTATTCTTCGCGGGTTTTCCGGATAATTTGGATCCCAATCACATTTGTGCTCAGCCATTTTCTCATCATAAATGAAGCCCGTGCTGAAACAACAATGAATGCAATAAATGCATCAGATACCATTCAAATCAGTAAAGTCATACTGAAAAGCCAGAGCTCTCAAAGGAATGTAAAGCTAAAAGTTAAATTTCTTGCCATTATTAATGGCATTAATTATTACATTGAGTAAGTTTTATCTCCAATCCCCTGCTTAAGTTTCATGATACTACATTTCAAAGCATTGTTTCATCATTAAATTTCCAAACTGAATCAATGGGAGGTTCATTAATTCACTCGGCTAGAATAAATTTAGATAAATTCTGTATCTGTCTGAATGATGGCACCTGACAGATTAGCAGGCAAGACATTGTTGTTCCAATAATATGGCATTAAGAAGGTCTCGAATTCTGGAGACATGAAAACTGTCCAAAGTATAGTTTTAAAGCATGCAATGGAAACTAGCTATAGATAATGACATTTTTATACTTATGAATACAAGGTCAACAACCGCCCAATCTTACCCTCTGACTGGGTCGATGAAACTTTTCTTGTCCTGAAAAGATCATAAGATGATGAAAAAGCCATGTTCGAATTAGCAAACCAAGGAAGGATACAGTGGACAAGTAGTGGAATAATCAGTGATACCCAGTGAAATGACGGGGACATTTAGGCATATAAACTTTTGCTGGATCAAAGGGGCTTATGAAAACTTAGTCAAAAATCACAAGACTTGCAGATGTTTAGTGAATCAGAATTACAAAGTATGGCTCTTCCATTGATATTTCTGACAAGGCTTCATTGTTTATTAACACTAATTCTGGATCAGTAACAACATATTAACACAGCTTATAACTTTGATGGGAGCCATCATCAGAGAAATAAATTAACCCGACACTATACAGACATATATAGACAACAGTGATAGCCAAAGCGCAAGCTACAGTCAATTCTACTTAATCTCAGTCCAAATAATCGCAACTTCTGAAGAAATGCTGTGTGTCAATACAGAAATCTTTGGATAATGGCAGCTTTTCGTACTCACTATAGGATATAAATAAAAAGAGTTGACTGTAAATAAAAAAATCACACAACTGGGCCCAGACCACCAGGAAATTCACTATAAACATGATGAGACAGAAGTATCATGAATGAAATCATATCACCAACACAGAGAAAAACAAACATCTAATTCATTTGGTATGGTAAGTAAACACTATGCCTGTCTTTAAGAACTCTGCATAAAATACACCTCTTAACAAAAATGCAAATGCTGGTCTAGGCACCAGCAAATGGTATTTTTCTGATATAAGACTTCATTATGGACAATCTTTTACTGCTTGGTTCTGGAAACTCACTAGCATGGACATCCTCTTCAACATGGCAATTTCTTCCTCATCATCACTACTAGAGGAACTGCTGTGCCTGGAGCCTCCCATACCCATCTCTTCTGAGGATTTCTGTTAGGATTTTGAAAAGTGAAAAATGTTTTATAACAGTCCTAGAACAATATCTGGAGAATGGAGTGTTGAGGTATTCAATGCCACTGATACATATCTTACAATGACACTATGTATTTTGTAAATATTCATGCTATAGTTATCGTCTTAATAATTAATGAGGGCACAAATGTTCCAAGTACATGGGCAAGTTTGTCTTATCTTGTCTTTCCCTGCCTTTGATCCTTGTCACTGTGCTCCAGCTATTGTAATGATTCTGAATGTCAGTATGTGATGAGCTGAGATGCTGCACAGCAAGGGCATGTGTACAAGACTGCTAAAATTAGTTAAAGAACTATATGGAATTCCCCATATGCAGATGCAGTCATGCACTGGTTTTAAGAAATAGTCACGCACTGTCTAAGAGATAACCAAGCAAAACAGCCAGTATTGGCTTCTAGTCCACAATTATGCCAAGAATAATGCCCAGTTCATGTATAGCTAAATCATCAAATGCATATAATTAATAAAAGTGAATGAACTCACTTTACTTTGACCACCACCAGGAGACAAGCTTGTGTCTGTCATTCCCAGAAGTGATAATGTTCAGGTCAGCCTGCATAAAGAAATGAAATCATTAATAAAGCTCATAAAAGAGATTATTTCTATTTTCAGTGTACTCAGAAAAATCATATTTCAATTATTATACCAAGTTCTCCAGGTGATTTTATTTGTCCAATCATTCTTGTTGAGCTAGTTTGGACTGAAAATGAAAATAACTGCTCGTATATCTATTGGAACAAATAACTGAATCTCACAACAAAGAGTAAGAACAATGAATAAAGTGAGATTCAAATCAGTCAAAAGCTATGTAGAGCGCATATTCAGGCTAGACATGTACTAAAGATCTCATATTGATGCATACAGTGGCATTGTATTCAGCAGAACAAATAAACTGCATCCCGTAACAAGTAATTTGATTAACTTTTAGTCTCCATGACAGCAGTGAGATCTAGAGATCTTCTGGCCATAATTTTTATGTAGCCAGACATAGATGTTCTGATATATGCAGTGTTGATGGGGAGCTTACTATCTTGGATAGATTATGGTTGTTCTTTTTTGGTACAAAATAACAAAATGCAGAGGAACTAGTATAGTCCTGCATAAATGTTGGTAAACTATGAGAATTTTTCTTTCTAGTTTGCAAGCATTTTCAAATGACACTTTACCAGTTATTCAATTCCTTTTTTTATACCCCCACCTTCCTCTTTTGCAGTTGTCATGCCCTTTACACACTGTGACAATATGCAGTGCACTGAAGTCTCTCTCTTTCATATTCTCATTGGATGGATTTTGATGTGTTTCTTTTACATTTGTGAAATGCAATGTTGATTCATTTTTACCATTTTTACAGCCTATCAAACCAAACCTCTTGATACTCATGTTACTAACATTACAGTATTGCACTCTGTCTGTGCCTGAGTCTTTTTCCTTTTTTTTTTTTTGGCTCTAAAGCGCCCAGAGTCTCATTGAGAAAAGTATGTTTCCACCATATGGGGAATTATGATTTATTAATTAGAAATACTTTACATACGATGCTATAAAGAATAACAGATGGGTAGGGTAGAGAATCAAAGCTATGAATGGTGTTTTTCACATCCAGGATGACAGACAAGACAGCACTCGTGACCACAAATGTAAGATTTCTGAAAGCATGCTTAAAAGACTAAATGAATGATATTGAATGATACTAGCTGAAAGAAGACTATCTTCATCATTAAATTCCAGCCAAATTTAAGTTAACAGAAACCAGCTTCCATAACTGACCTAGATGTCAAAATGTCTGCCTGATAGTAATACAACACTCCAGTTCATGAACATGTTTCAATAGTTCGGTCTCAGGGATATAGATGTGCAATAGCCTACTTTTTGACAATCAGGATTTACAAATAGGTCCTGAACTTATCTGGGAGAGTCTGAGTGATATTTTTTAAGGGGTGAATCATGCAATGTGGAGAAAACACTGAAAAATGTTGCTTGGCAGAGACTGAAGTCAGATATTGTGACCAGAATGCAGGACAGTAAGTGGATACCCCATGCTGATGTGGGTAAGGTCGTTAGTAGTCACTAGTATGGAAGGAACAAAACACACATACAACGTGAAGGATTTGTGAATGCACCTCCCAATCCAAATGTGACTGATATTCCTGTTTGATTGGCATTATATGGGGTGGGGATCTTGTGTTGATGGGCATTAACAGCAGAGATTTCTGTCAACAGGCTATAGGGTTAGGGTTTGGTCTAGACCTAGATGTAGATCCAGTAGTATAAGATGCATATTTTTAATTATTTAATTATTAGTCTATGTAGAAATCATTTCAAAAAGTGCTCACTTCAGAAACTTTTCTAAGTAACTGGGAAATCTACTAAAAAAAAAATAAAAATGGGAACAATTTCTGGTAAGAATCTCTCCTAATTTCACCTAATAATAATCTGGTGACAAGAGCAGCAGAATAAGTTCTTCTTAGTAAGTGTAGCCCAGTGTAGGATTGATTAGTCTAGACTGTCTAGAGGCCTAGCTGCGGGAGAACTGGCCGTCGCCGGATCTCGAGACTAGAATTTCTCTCCGACGCAGCCTGTTCAGTGCACAGATGTAGCAGATCCTTTATAAAATATCTCGCTTGACACACCCTCTATGTGCTAAAGTTCTGCAGAATAAACTGTAGTGCAATAATAGCTGTGAATAAATCGCATGATATGAGTAAGCTATCAAATTTGGTGATTTGTTATGGTCTTATCTTTATTTTGTGCTGCCGCCAGTTTGCCAGGTTATATTTTATGAAGTGGTCAAACCACACTAGAAAGGCAGCCAAAAATTGTTGGCAAACACCTCCATTAGCCAAGGACTGGCACGGAGCTAACTTTATAAACAAAAATAGGAAATAAAAATCCTTTAGATATTATCACACAGAGATATTATTATATAAAATGTGACGAGATGGCATACAGAAAGAAATGACATAAAAATGAATTAATTATTCGAGTCAATATATGTCGAAGTAGCCAAAAAGTACCTAGGTAACCAAGTAATTGTGACCAAGTCAGATTTGGCTACTTTGTAGCATCTTGGCATTACCCGCTGCCGCTTCGTATATTATGCTCTTCGTAGGGTTGTTATAAATTATTAATGGCAGAAAGGTCTATTCTTTTTAATCAACGCCTGCGGCACAGGAGCAGTAATAAATTATACCTCAGTATAATATGCATGTGAACAATTGTTTGTCTGAGCAGCCTCATAATACAGTCACGATCTCTGTCTGCTGTTGGGATGAGATACCATTTCTACCCTACTGATATGGGACAATCCCTTTGTGCAGGAAATGTATAGGCTACACATAATATTTAATCATAACTCCCACCCAGTTGCAAGATTTTATACATCCCAGAAAAAAAAGTATTAGTCTTATAGATGTTACTGGATAATCGTAGATCTTTTTCTTTCCTTTCGCCGCAACCTTTTTTTTTTCCTTTTTTTTTTTTGTTTTTTGTTCAGAAAAAGCTGCGATTTGGCAAAGTTGCCTATATTATTTGATTAAACGAGAGAGAAGCAACCGACGAGTGAGCAAGATTCGGGGAAAAAAAAGAATAAAAGCCTAAAACTATGAAGAGAAGACGTATTTTATTTATAATTAACTGGGGGTAGATGAAAATTATTATTCATTCTCGTCATATCTCAGGGAAGATATAAATAAGCCAATAGGTAGTCTTCAATGCGAAAGCCATTCATGGGGTTTTCCGGATTCGTGTTGGATTTAGCTTATTCATACAGTTCGCCTTTCTGTAACTGGCTAACCGTAAATCCGATCCTTTCAAATTTTATAACTGCCTTTTACCCGAATAATAGTATGCCTATTTGACTAGTTTTACATCCTTTTAGCCTTACCTTGAGGATGGATCACCGGAAATTGAGAATACGCCAGCCTCAAAATTATCGGTCATAAAAGTCTAGGCCTACATTTTCTGCATTGAGTTTGAGGCAGTGTACTGCACTGCACTGGTCTGATTTCATGTCTGTACTTGATTACTTCCGCGTAGCCAATGATAAAGTTTTCTTTTCGTCTCTTCTTTTAAATTTAACAGGGTTACATAACTGACTACTTGACTAACTGCACGAGAGTGGAACTGATAACGTTTGCAACTAGTCTAGAGCTCATTGGCCCCTTTTCCTACAATCTTAGATCAATAAGCTGTCCACTAACTAGAGGTTGAAATTTGCTCTGGATCACGAAAAAGGCATTTTCCCAGAAAATGCAACTTTTATCTGAGCGGAGCTTTCATGGAGTGGATTAGACGATTTCAATTAATTTGTTTACCTGAAGGCAAATAACGGGTTCGCGCACTGCACGTTTTATTGAGGAAATTTGCCCGTTGGGTTACAACTGACAAAGATTTTCAACTGTCAGTTGGGGGGGTTGGGGTGGGGGGTAGGGGAGATCTTGTTTTGTTTTATATCGGGAAAGGTCATTAAGTTCATGTCACCCATTACTGTGTAAGTGGTTTGTTGTTGATATTATTATTGTTGTTGGTGGTGGTGGTGGTGGTAGTGGTGGTGGTGATGGTGGTGGTGGTGTTTTTATGCGCCTTTTTTTCGGGAATGTCCAATTTCGAGAATTTCACGAGCTCAACTCCACTCACAAAAATTACTTCCCATGCAAAAATGGTTCCGTTCAAAAATATTCAGAGAGTTTACTAGACTCTAATAGTGAAAAAAGTAAGGTATATGCGGCAGTAACTCTCAGGGGAAACGCAAATATTGTTATTCCTAGTTTAGTCGGGTAGTTTATACGACCGAACACAAATAAAGTAATAACAAAGAATTTATCAACGGTTTATGGCCCCGGATGTAGTGAGCAACAGACGACCAAAATCTGAGACCCGAAGTGTGTTAAAACTAGTTCAGATCAAAAATGACCATCGTCGACCTTGAAAATCCTTTTACGATTGAAGTTTTCGTAGATCTAGAATGATACGTTTGGTGCCTAGACTGAGGTTTTTCTTTTAGGATCAAGGAATTCAATGGCGCCAGTATAAATGATATAGAATCCCTTGGAATGGTTCAGTCCAATATGGCAAAAACATGTCACAAATTTTCGTTCATTTTGAAACAAGTGTTACATAGCCTATGCTGTGGACTCGTCACTATCGCAGTTAGAGTTTTCATATCTTCCCAGAAATTGTTAAAGGATGTATTTTACTCAACCTTACGCTCATGTGTACACTGCAAGCCTTAATGTGGGATCTGACCGCAAAAATGTAATCCTATAATACAATTAATTTGGACATGAACGTCGTGGCCAGATAGAGTTAAAACTAAAGAGACAGGCAAGAGATGAGGACGATTTTGAATTTCAGATATAGGTTGGAATAAGGATGACACGCATTCACTTTTATAGCCTACAACTGCCACACTAATAAGACGACTACTCCAAAGCATGTAAAAATTGCTTAGTAATAAAACTCCGATTGATGTGATTAAGTATGAGAATAAGAGTCAAATGTGATCACATAAATTTCCTATATTATTGTACTTAATACGAATATGCTGTTCAACATCCCAAATTTCTTCGCTGACATACCGCAAAACTCAATTTATAATAGTAAGTCATAAAGAAAATAGCAGTCGCTGAATATTGTGGTGCAATTGTTCACTTGCAATAACTGCTGAACTGTTGATCCGACTCGGGTCATGTTTGTGCTGTTCTAAATAAGAGAAAATGGGTCACTTTAAACTCAAGGGACGAATGTGCCAATTTGCATTCAAACATGAGATTTCTTTGACTCTGTTGTGAACAGACACCTTGGCATAGGCGTTTTAACAGCTGAGAAAACCTCACACCTACAGCCAGATGTAAGTAATTAGCAGTTTAGCTGCATAATTCATATAATTAATGCTCATGCGTGATGTGATCAGAAGACTGTAGTATAAGTATTAATGTTTCTGACTAGGAAAATAGCATTTCGTAAACGTAATGTTTCTGTAATGATATACAAGTAGTCTAAAGTTTACTTTAAAATGCATTACACTGTACCACAAAGTGACTAAGAATAAGGCTAAAACATGCCTACTTTAATACTGTAGCATATAAGTATCGTAAGGACGTAAGGACTTACGGATGCGAGTTTATGTACTATTTTATCACAGTTATCATAATCTTCCTCCTGTTCTTGCTTGTGTTATTGATATCAGCGAATAACACCAGACACGTTCCTGTGACCATGACATTATATGGCCATACTGTGTTTCAAATAAACAGGTTTTTTTTATGACGCTTAACTGCCTTGACTGATAAAAGACTTCAAGCACACAGCATAGGCTTTCTTCCTTGATTTCATAGCTGTACTAGTCAGTTGGTCGGAGATTTCGATTATTTACATGTTCTCAATGCACAGATGGCCTGCTAGCTCTTAAGTTGTAGCGCAGAGATAAGAGTGTTTACCAGGATTTGGGGGAATGTAAACTCATTGGACTCCCAAGTCACAGACACCCCCCCCCCTTCCCCCTTTTTCAAAAAAAAAAATCATATCCTTCTGTATTGTATACATGTATATTATATAAGATCCCAAATAGTATCACCTCTTGTCTTTCCTTTCCCATCCGGTGTACCGGGGTGAAAATCCGTCAATCCAACCGTGTTTTATCATAAATGACAAGGTGGACGGAAAATGTACGCAATTTAAAGTTTTTGAAAAAAAAAATGTGGCTCTGAAGGAAAACAAAACAAACTAAAATAATTGTTCCTGTCCTTTGAAGCATACCCGGGGCCTCCACGGGCAGCCTTGCAGACCAGCTTGTCATCATTAATGCCGCACACCGCATTAAGACTCTTCATGCTAAACAAAGGAACGTAATCGTTTAACCAAAATAAAGCCCTGTACTGCATCCAAACAAAAATCTTAACATGTAAAGCTGGCGTACAGATTCTTATGTTGGTGTTGATTTGCGTTGTTGCATTTCACGCAGTCTCACATTATGTGTGGTTGCGCAACATCCGGTTGTTTTTTTCCTGTTTCCGAACAAATATCCTTTACTGCTGACCACCAATCACTACTTCATCTCGTTTCCGACCATATGGCATTTCCTGTAACCCTTTTATAGCTAAGACACGATTTTTCATGTTTTTTTCTTGTTTTTTCTTTTGTCTCTCAGGTAGCTTAAATGGCTGGTTTCGCTCACGATCTAATGCCATTCATGGCTTAGTAGCATGTCATATTTTACGTCATACAAAATGAGTTGTGTTTTGCACATAGAAAATGGCAGTTTTCTGAGATTCTCTTTCCTATTGACTGATTTAGTGTTAGTCGCAGAATTAAGAAAGAGAAGCACATAATTATGAGAGCGACAGATACTGATAATGTAAAGGGATTTTCTTAAGGGAAGCTCTGTCTTCCCTTTTATCCTACCCATTTCCCTGCCGCTAACTCTAAACCTGGCACAGGGTGAGAAAGTCCCTGGCAGTTGCTTGGAAAATTAGCCTAGATCTACATCACTAGGAGAGACAAATTTTGGCATTCGCACCCTACGGCTCGCATCACTTGTTCCTGTACTAATAGATTTGGTTTTATGTCCCCTAGAGCAAGGTGGCCACATTTAGAGTTTGTTTAATCCGGCGCGAGATAATGTGTGTAAATTGTGAAGAGTGAAGACACACACATACACACGACGAACATCTTGTATGCATCCTGAAGGAGCTTCACAACAACGTCACACAACCTCAAAATTTGACATGGTGATTTATGGCTTGACATATCCATACCTGCAGTAAACACACGCAATGTTATGCAGTGATTGTCTGAAATTAGACTACGTGCAGTGAATTAATGGAACTTGTTGTCAGAATTATTAACCCGAACAGACAATCCTGGAATTGGATTAATTTATGCTCATTGCATCAAATTACCTAGCACCGTATCTCCTCCCCATCTCACCTAACCCTACTCTACCCCTCCTCGTCCCCATCCTTCTCGCCATTCTCTGAACGTAAGGTAAAAAGTATGCCACTACCATGGTCGAAATACAAGTAAAAGTCCAAGCCGCCACCCTACGTATTTTAGAGATTTTTTTTTTCTTAACATGTAGTTTGAAATTCGAATGTCTTAAGACCTTTATGGCAGAGGTGAACATGTGTTTTACACTATAGCACTTCCTGGTGTTATCATCATAATATTGCACGTTATGACCTGAAATCACATATATTCATAACGGCCAATATGATTATAACACCCGGAAATGCCGTCAGAGAACCGAAATTGAAGATAAAACCTCTCTATATCATGACCACTTCAGTGTGTTTCATAAAGTGTCGTGGAGAGTTCTTGAATGCTCCTCGTTCGGCCTTGATCTGAATTCAGAACAGGCCGTGCTTATTGATAGACGTGAGCATGTTGAGCAAAACATTCGTTTTCGGCGGAATCCGTTGACTGGATCCGAATCGAGCGAATTCTACCTTGCTCCCGATTCAAATGTTCGGTATCGAATCCACATAAATCGAGATCGCTGTTCATTAAAAAACTCAATGGCTGTTTCTGTGGTTTGCTTTCGAATATTCGGGTTTGACCAATTTGAATTCGACAGCCTACGAATCTTCTAACTTTGTCCACCCCTACTGCTCCATAAATTATCAGGACATGAGTGGACACCCTGTTGCCACTATGGTCATGTATATTTCCACCAAAGGGAGAGGGATTTTCGAGGGATTTTTATGTACACTTTCTTTTGCACAAGTTGATGCAAAAAAGTGGAAGAAAAAAGCTATAATTTACTGTTAAGAAGGATAAAACCAGGCACTTTACGCATTTTATCCATAATTTCACGGTTTTTCCCAACAACTTGTAAAATGCGATCTTCCCCTACATTGAGAAAAATGGCTTTACTTGAAGCCATTTAACCCATACGGTAGGGAAAAATCCCTGCGAGTGGAAACACTGGTGAGATAACCAACCAGGATGACAATGAGCTGTTTGCGCTGGCTGGCAACCAGATAAGGCGCGCCAAATTACTCGTACTTGTGACATTCTGAGAGAGAGTGTTTAAACAGTAGTCGAGGTAACTCATCGATCTGTGGTTTTTTATTATTATTATAATTCTTTATCTGAAAGTGTTAAAAGGAGAGTGAATTTCAGTTGCTGATATTTTCAGCATTCGACAGAGAGCCTGTCAACGATGGCTTGGCGTTGATTTGCGGCGTTATCAGCTACAATGTATTTTTTACCACAATGAAGTCGTGAAATTTCATCATATGCTGGCCATGACTGTCACGTTGTTATACAGTAAGAAGATGTTGAGACTTGACACAACTTAAGCAACACCTGCAATTCACTGAAAATTCTACAAATCTCGGAGTGATTCTCAGCTAAGACAACTTAGATTTCTGGGATATATGTTGCCATGACCTTCATGCTTGCTGTTAAGAAACCATATCAATATCAATAACAATAAGTTTATTTAACTCAAACAACATCCAGTTTTATATAGCAGTTGTTTAACACTAGAAAAACCGTCACTGATATGAAGTAGTCTGAGATGGAGAATAAAAGCCACTCGTCTCACCAGTGCTCTAATTCTGGTCGAGAGGACTTATGGATGGACGGGCAAAGTTTGGCTTATTTTGTAGCCAAGCTTTTCATTCTAAGTATCTCCATGATCTTGAACATGACGATTTTAATCACTGTGGTTTTCAGCAGGCGTTTGAGGACGACCCCAAATGCCTTCATCACATCGTTGGCTTGCAGTGATATTGTTTACGCCTGCGCGAACAACGTTCATAGCTTGGTCATTATTCGTGGCGTCAGTACCTCCAACTGGCCGAAATTCTGCGATATGTTTGGCAGCATGATACACTTCCTGTACGTCTTCAGTTTAGCGTCGAGCTATATCAACCTTTACTTAATCTCCCTCGAGCGCTGGTTATACATCACCCGTCCGTTTTTGCATCAGAGAATTGTAACACCTCGATCTACAGCGTGTGCGGTGGTAGGTGGATGGGTTTTGGCTATTCTTGCCAATGCTGATCTGATTCCTCCTGCTGACGAGCAGACCCCTCCAAACATGAACGTAAGGATGACAGTAGTGATGCCTTCCATCCATTTTCTTTGGAGCGTGATCCTTTGTGGAATATATACTCACATTGCCGTTGTTACATGGAAGCACAAACGAGCCATCCTTCAGTACAGATCAGTGAGTAGAACATTTGCTCCGTCCAGTCTCAACGAACAAAGACTTACGGGACTGAAAGAGCGATGGAAAATTATAAGAATGCTTGCTACATCTTTTGGCACTTTCTTCATTTTACTGACTCCGGTGGTGTGTTATAATATTTATAAACACTCCCATCCTCCGAACGTCACAGTTGATTGTGCTTTCAAACTGGTCGCCAATATCCACTACTGTGCAAACTTTTTTGTGTATGCAATGCAAGACATAGACTTCAAGCTGGTTTTGCAGATATGCTGCCAGCGATGCAAGCTAATGACACGAATTCATCCTATGGATGTTCAAAATCGTCAAGAGGTTTCTACAGTTAGTACCGTCGTCGTTTCGAGTGGAAATAGTAACAACTAATAATCTAGCACGTGTTATTAGCTTGCATCACTGGCAGCATATTTTTAAAACAAACCTATCATTTATATCCTATCCTTTTTTTTTTATTTTCAAATTCACAAATTTTGTATTTGATTTCCAGAGAGCCAAATCTGGCAATCCTGAAACGGTCTACATTTCCAGCCTCTCGTCGCCGAAAGAGAAGAAAAACTCGGGAAGCTGAGCAGGGAAAGGATCTTGCGTAAAAAGAGACAACGAAACACCGTCAGAATAGCGGGTGTGCACGTTTTTCTCTCAGATTATTGGCCACTTTTTTAAAAAAAGTTTCTGTCTCTACAATGCCTTTGGATGCATTGCTCTGAGGATATAGGTGCGCTGAATCTGTGAGACAGTGTATAGGCTTTCAGATTATCGGCGAAGAAAAAAAGCTAACTTTGACATATTCGGATTGTCAATGCTTGTTGATGGTTCATAGGTGGAATAGGAAGAAGGTGATGTTTGAACATTTAGAAAACATTGAAGATTACCTGAACTGTATTAGGCAAATAGATAACATGTTGGTAATTTCAGATTCATAGATTACGTGGACAATACTCCACTGAGTACGACAATATGCGATGGGCTAACACAGCTGAAGTATAATACAGTAGCACAGGCAGACGCAGACCTATGTAATAACAATACGTGTTTGGAAAGTGTTCCATCATCATTAAGGTGGAGCCCTACTTGTGATATCAGACACCACTTTTGGAATAAATTGTCAATTTCTGAAATCACTGAAAGATAAATATTCAAAATGTAAGTTTAAAAGAAAAATATTTACATATCAATGTTGAGAAAAAGAAAGAATCCTACAATAATCATGACACTGACTTTTTAATGGCGTAATTCTATTTCAGGTCATGTTCATTAGTTGTCAGACAAACGAAAAAGACTGTGGAATAAAAACTGTGCTGACGTTTTTTTGGTCAGTGATAAGGGGAATTCCAGTTTTCGAGGGAAATTTGTATCTTTTATACTTCTTTATTATTATTTTTTGTTGAATTTTACTACGTCATTGGCAAATCTTGTTGCTGAATTTTGTCTTTAGCATTGACTAAATACTGCAGAAGTTTTTCTTTTTATTTTTGGGAGGATCTAATATTTGCGAGTTGAGTTTGACTCGTGAAAATTATTTTCTTTGAAGTTCCGTTCACAATATTTCGAAGGGCTCGCTATCGATTAAAGCATGTTTTCTTAACAGTTCAAAAGAGGTTACCAATATGTCGATAAGCCAAGATAATCCATTTTGATTTTTTATCGGCAGTCCTGTAGCGCACTTCGGATTTCCTCAGACTTTTGTGCTCAGACACACGTGAGAAAAGATCAAGGTACCACTTCTACAGGACCTCATGTTAAGAATCGCTTTTTTCTTCCACCTTCTGCTGTCTGTCATGGACATATTGTTTTGGATATAAAAAAATTAAGGCTCATATTTTCTTTTTTTTTGGTGGTTTGGGGGAGGGGGCGGAGACTCAGTTTTATGTCCAGCATTTTGGATCCGGTAGATTCACACAACCAGAGTTGTGAAACAGTACTTCTGTATCCTATTGATAGAATTTTCCAAAATGTAAAAATTCAACAAAGCTGTTGTAATGTCTCGTGACCCGTAAGAAGCTTGTGTCCTCATGTTCATCAGTCCATGACCTTAATGTACTTATTTATTCTTAATGTAACTGGGTGGCAAGGTGTATATACAGTATATTATAGTATTCTTTTTTTAATAATAAGGGGGAGGAATGTGAGCTCAGTCTAACAATTTTTTAGATGTTACATATTATTTTAGGGAAGTGTGTCACCAGGGATTTTTCCAAATTACTGTTAATGATCAGTTTTGAGAAGATGGGCCGAAAAAAACCTACACTAGAAATTTCCTGTCCCTGCCGGGAATCGAACCAGGGTTTCTCAGCTTCCAAGTCTGAATGTATTACCACTACACTATAGGGACGCTAACCTCACAGTAGATTAATTCTTAAATACCTACTGTCTGAATCGGTCTCTAACTTTCACGTGTGTTCACCCGTGACCCTGATTCATTTCCCGACTGCTCATATTAAGCTGTTCAATAAATTTATTAAATTTGCTGTCGTTGGAAAAAGTGGGCTATGGAGTTCGTGCATGGGGATATAAAGACAGAGTATTTAGTTCTAACTGAGGAAGGAGATATATATGATTCTAATTTTTTTTTACAATTTAAAATATCTTAATTTTATACATATATCCTAGTATTTTATAGATTAATGTACATTTTTGTATTAATATCGCAGGTTTTGATAGAAATTTTTGATTTTTTAAAATCCGTTTATCCGATGTTACAACACATTTTAACAAATATCACTGGTAATGACAATGCGCGTTAAGACGTCTTCTTACAGTCGTAACACTAGAAGCAACATTAGTTAAAAGGTGTTCTAATGGCACTGATGCCAGTAATTACAACGGTGCGGATATCAGTTTTTAGCAGTATAGTGCAATGTTACAGTGTACTGTTAAGACACGTTTTAAGTGTCACTACTCGTATCGGTAGACTGTTGGGATTTCAGCTGTCTTTTCAAGTGTTAATGTTAGTACAGTTTGAACATTTATTAATTGTTACTATACATTTTTCTTGAAATCATGCAACACATGGACTAGCTGGCTAGTTCTCATGAAAGTCAACCATGTCAATGTGAATTAGATGTAGCTGTTTGATGCTTAGAATAAAATGTGATGCCTCTAAAGGTTGAAGGCATGTAAGAAGAGAGAGAAAGAGAGAGAGAGAGGGAGAGAGAGAGAGAGAGAGACAGAGAGAGACAGACAGACAGACAGACAGACAGACAGACAGACAGACAGAGACAGACAGACAGACAGACACAGACAGACGGACAGAGAGACAGACAGACGGTTGTTATTTGAATGATTAAAATCTTCTAAAACGTACATATTCATGGCGATCGCATACGAAAGAGAGAGAGAGGAAAGAGAAGGCGAGGAGAAGGGAGGGTGAGAGAGTGTCCATAATTAATGTAGCCTACTATGTAGGAAAGAGTAACCTTTGAAACCTGCACTGTATTCTTTGATTGATATTGATTGGCTAAATTACGACCACAACAGCTGTGATTCTTGAGTCGGCGATTATACAATAAAACTTCGAGTCACGGCCATTATGATTTGTGATCGTGCTCATAAACTGAAGACTTTTATAAGGGGAGACACTACCCTTTTTCACAGACTGTAATGTACATAACTTGGTGCGCAAGTTACGCCCATGAGTGCATTGGGCTTCTGTGCACAATTACACACCAAAATGCTTAATGGTGCATTCTTCTTTCTAAAGGGTGATGATCTTAGGACACGTGTCTTTAGTGATGGCACCACTAGTTTGACATCAGATTTCACCCATGTGTTTTAGATATCTTTATGTATATGGAGGCTTTTTGGATTTTCTGCCTTGACGTAGAATAATCAGAAACTAGCAACACCCTTTGATGAGAAATGAAGTAACTTTATATATAGACAGAAATTTAGGAAACGCCTAGATAGGATTACGTATAAATGTATCTAAGATGAAATCAGGGATAAAACTGGTGCCATCGCAAATGACAGTTGGGAATGAAAAAATGCACCATTCAGCGCTTTGGTGTGCAAGTTTTCATAGGAATCCATTGCATTCATGGTGATAAATTGCACACCATGTCATTACAAACATTATTCCTTTGGAAAAGGGTAATGTCTCCCCTTAAGCTGAAGTGTCATTGGGAAAGACACTTCATTCCCTTTTCCCGACTCAGATGTAAATGAATGCCTGACTTCAGAGTTTCGGGAGGTAGGCAATGCGCCGCGGGCGGCCAGCAATGACTTTGTTATATGTTTAATATGTAATATTATATATTTACACGTTTAATGTGTACTGTTCTATGTGTTTGTAATATGATTGAGATGTATAGCGTTGCACACCAATTGCCCTACGGGGTAAATTAAAGTTCCATCTTTGATAAAAGTATATTATTACGGCTGAATTATGCATAAAATCGAAGTCCGCCTCAGTTTTGAAATGATAGAACAATACTGAACTGCATATGGAGTTCATATTTAATAACAAAGTACATGTGTGTTAAATGAATATTTGATATCGAATTCCATTACAACTTAAATGTGTATTATATACCTATGTCATCTATGTTGGCGTAGAAAATCCAATTCCAAAATATTCGGAAAAAGACGTTCGGAAACATTCATTTTGCTTGCATGAAAAGGAAAATAGGCCTCAAAGAGATTCGAGCCCGTAATTTGTGGAGCTTATTCATGAATTCCGATAATGTTCTGGCAAAATGATACATAGATTTGCAAATGATCCTATATACGAAATTTGTAATGCAGCTTTACAACCATAGCAGCACGAGCAGTTTATCGCATAAACAATCACTAGTCGATAGGTACGCGTGACGTGGGCGTATGGGTATGCTTATGAGAATGTTGAGAATGATGTAAGTGTCATAAAAAGAAAAGATGGTCTGCCTGCCTGCCTGCCTGCCTGCCTGCCTGCCTGCCTGCCTGCCTGCCTGCCTGCCTGCCTGCCTGCCTGCCTGCCTGCCTGCCTGCCTGCCTGCCTGCCTGCCTGCCTGCCTGCCTGCCTGCCTGCCTGCCTGCCTGCCTGCCTGCCTGCCTGCCTGCCTGCCTGCCTGCCTGCCTGCCTGCCTGCCTGCCTGCCTGCCTGCCTGCCTGCCTGCCTGCCTGCCTGCCTGCCTGCCTGCCTGCCTGCCTGCCTGCCTGCCTGCCTGCCTGCCTGCCTGCCTGCCTGCCTGCCTGCCTGCCTGCCTGCCTGCCTGCCTGCCTGCCTGCCTGCCTGCCTGCCTGCCTGCCTGCCTGCCTGCCTGCCTGCCTGCCTGCCTGCCTGCCTGCCTGCCTGCCTGCCTGCCTGCCTGCCTGCCTGCCTGCCTGCCTGCCTGCCTGCCTGCCTGCCTGCCTGCCTGCCTGCCTGCCTGCCTGCCTGCCTGCCTGCCTGCCTGCCTGCCTGCCTGCCTGCCTGCCTGCCTGCCTGCCTGCCTGCCTGCCTGCCTGCCTGCCTGCCTGCCTGCCTGCCTGCCTGCCTGCCTGCCTGCCTGCCTGCCTGCCTGCCTGCCTGCCTGCCTGCCTGCCTGCCTGCCTGCCTGCCTGCCTGCCTGCCTGCCTGCCTGCCTGCCTGCCTGCCTGCCTGCCTGCCTGCCTGCCTGCCTGCCTGCCTGCCTGCCTGCCTGCCTGCCTGCCTGCCTGCCTGCCTGCCTGCCTGCCTGCCTGCCTGCCTGCCTGCCTGCCTGCCTGCCTGCCTGCCTGCCTGCCTGCCTGCCTGCCTGCCTGCCTGCCTGCCTGCCTGCCTGCCTGCCTGCCTGCCTGCCTGCCTGCCTGCCTGCCTGCCTGCCTGCCTGCCTGCCTGCCTGCCTGCCTGCCTGCCTGCCTGCCTGCCTGCCTGCCTGCCTGCCTGCCTGCCTGCCTGCCTGCCTGCCTGCCTGCCTGCCTGCCTGCCTGCCTGCCTGCCTGCCTGCCTGCCTGCCTGCCTGCCTGCCTGCCTGCCTGCCTGCCTGCCTGCCTGCCTGCCTGCCTGCCTGCCTGCCTGCCTGCCTGCCTGCCTGCCTGCCTGCCTGCCTGCCTGCCTGCCTGCCTGCCTGCCTGCCTGCCTGCCTGCCTGCCTGCCTGCCTGCCTGCCTGCCTGCCTGCCTGCCTGCCTGCCTGCCTGCCTGCCTGCCTGCCTGCCTGCCTGCCTGCCTGCCTGCCTGCCTGCCTGCCTGCCTGCCTGCCTGCCTGCCTGCCTGCCTGCCTGCCTGCCTGCCTGCCTGCCTGCCTGCCTGCCTGCCTGCCTGCCTGCCTGCCTGCCTGCCTGCCTGCCTGCCTGCCTGCCTGCCTGCCTGCCTGCCTGCCTGCCTGCCTGCCTGCCTGCCTGCCTGCCTGCCTGCCTGCCTGCCTGCCTGCCTGCCTGCCTGCCTGCCTGCCTGCCTGCCTGCCTGCCTGCCTGCCTGCCTGCCTGCCTGCCTGCCTGCCTGCCTGCCTGCCTGCCTGCCTGCCTGCCTGCCTGCCTGCCTGCCTGCCTGCCTGCCTGCCTGCCTGCCTGCCTGCCTGCCTGCCTGCCTGCCTGCCTGCCTGCCTGCCTGCCTGCCTGCCTGCCTGCCTGCCTGCCTGCCTGCCTGCCTGCCTGCCTGCCTGCCTGCCTGCCTGCCTGCCTGCCTGCCTGCCTGCCTGCCTGCCTGCCTGCCTGCCTGCCTNTAACAAAGATAAGGTTTTTACGTTATGTTAGTAATTAATCACTGCAGTTACAATTATAGCTTCTCAATACAGACCACAAGAGATCAATAAATATGTTCCTTTATTAGCCATCCTGTTCCCGTTTCCAGATGCCTCTTGAAGAGCAAACATCCACGACGTTTTAAGTCACCTATTGTTTTAAGCAAAAATTTCTTTCCCGACGAAATCAGTCATATCCAAATGCTGTTAAACTGATTTCAAAATGTATATTATGCATTTGAGAGTCATCATGATTAAATAAACCAAGTCTGAAACGTAAGTCTGAAATCTCTAATTGTAAAACATGTCATTTTTAAAGTCTTAATGTGTGTGTCTGTATGTGTGAGGAGAAAGGGCACGATTTATGTAATTATTCCCGTCCAGAAAAAAAAAAATCCAAACTGATCAGATATTTTTAACTGTAGATCCACGTATAGTCGCTATGGATTTGTAGCAGGACGGTTGATTTGGTCATTGGGAAGTTTTTGTTTTATAGTTTCTTACTTGGAGACTCCAACAACTCTGGATGAAGTGTCCTGAATATTTTGGTGTTGACAGACTGACTGACTGACTGACTGACCGACTGATAAATCCGGCTAGGGCAAGGTGGCCTTTTTCGCCGAGCTCTTGGTTGGTTGGTTGCTTGCTTGCTTGCTTGTTTGCTTGCTTACTTGCTTGATTGGTTGGTTGTTTGCTTGATTGCTTACTTGGCGGTATTTTAAGCCCCAAGAAATGTTGATCTGTTCAGAGACTTCCAGACAACTCAAATATAATTTTTCTAGATGAAGAATATCAGGGATGAATGCAAAAGGGTGCTTGCCAAACGCGAACGATGTGAATTTGTAACTAGCGATTTACAGAGCTCCAAATATAAGTGGACTTCGGATACAATATGATCATCGGAGCGAAGGGCTTTTCGTTGTTTTTGTTTGCTCTTTTTTCTTAATAAATTTAAACACATGAAAAGAA
>JAWQUT010000023.1:1947766-1989106 GCA_033807755.1 Ellobium chinense
AAAACGAATGTACAAGTGCTGTATGTAATTAAACTCTTGCTCGCCTCACCACTCGTGTGTGGGCCAATCCTAAACTGACGGTGAAGACCAAGATGGCGTGTAGGCCTACAAAACCTGCATCATCGTCACTCTGCTGTATGGGAGTGAAATCTGGACTACATTATATGCTAGACAAGAGAGACGACTCAATATCCTCCAGCAAGTATTCGCCACATCCTAGGCATCTCCTGGCAGGATAAAGTAACCAGCGTCGAGGTCTTATCTCATGCTGGTCTCCCTAGTATGTACACCCTGTTCTGACAACGCAGATTGCGGTGGCTGGGCCATGTCAGTCAAACTGGGAGGATGACCGCATCCGAAAAGACGGAGAACTGGCATCTGGCAGGAGATCCACTAGCCGTCCCCAGCTGCGATACAGGGATGTCGTGAAGAGAGACAGGCTCTGGACATCGACACAAAGTCCTGGGAGGGGCTTGCAGCTGATCGTGCAAAATTAAGAGACACCCTGACACAACACCTTAAGTCAGGGAAGGAAACGCTGACAAACGCAGCTGTAGACAAACGGGTGCAGAGGAAGGAATACAGCAATGCTAATAGATTAAAGACCACATACAGATGTGACCACTGCAACAGAGCCTGTTACTCCGTCATTGCTCTCTACAGATAGAAGCGACGCTGTCCCACCCGAACAGAGAACCAGAACAGCTCAGATGCAAAAACCCATGGTCAGTCTAGACCGACGGAGGCCTCCATGCGTATGTCATTATTACTTCTCTTGGATAAATTAGGATGTGACTAATAGATTACAGGCCTGTAATTGTACTTTCACATTTGGGTCCTACAAACTTAGGGGTTATATTTCATCTCCTTTTTCCCTCTTAGGGGTCATATTTCATCTCCCTTTTCCCTCTTAGGGGTTATATTTCATCTCCCCTTTTCCATCTTCTGGCATGCCCTGCTTCCAGTAATAAGGGCTCCAGGGGGAAAATTTTGATATCATGGGAAACTGTGTCCATTTTACTTTATTTTGCCAGGCACTATTTAGCCCTGGGCTGGAACTGCCAGGTCAAGAGTGTGCTCAGGCGGAAGAGGAGGGGTTTGGCGTTGACCAGTGAAACATGTAGGCGCTGTTTACAAATAGCAACCAAGCTCAAAATTTCAATGGGCTTGCTAGAGTTGTGTAAGTCTTAAAATTTGGGCCACATAATGAGCTTCAATCTGGTATGGGTCTGGGTGAAAGCTAAAACTTTGGGTTCAGAGGGCAGCTCAAAATGTCAATATAGCCCATAGTCGAAAAAAAGGGTCCAATCCCATTACAGGTCTGTAACCTAATAGACAAAGCAACAAGTACCGAAATTCATACTGTTGTAAGTAACATCTTGTTGAAAGCAAGGTATCCTTGCATTGATATCCGTTGTATATGAAGTCCACTGTATCTCATTACAGTTCTGGTATTTACACATACTAGTTGGAGTTCCAACTTTATTTGGTCCATACATCTCCCCTCTATCTCCCCTCAAAATGTCACTATGTATGTCAGTCACAAACAGACACATATCAAGACATACACTCAAACACTCAGGCTTCTTCCAGTGATCCACCACTCAATCCCTAGCAAATCGTGAGCACAGAACACATTTATCAGGAAGAGATGTAAACTACCACTTTTCAAAAAAAAAATATTCCAGAAACCATAGAATATGAAACCATATAATTCCATTTTATTCCATGTACTGAACATTTCCTTCAACATATTTAAACCACTTGGTAACCTCAAAATGCCATGGAGAAGACATGACCACAATAATTAAAAATTTACTTAATATAATAACAAATCGACTCTGCTTAATTGCAATATGGATAATCACAGTTTCCTCTAAATTGCAGGATTTTCCACACCACAAAGTGCCAGTTTTCTATAATATAAATGTTATTGGATTTTTGTAACTCCTTTTAACTGTGATTCACCTGCAATTATGCTTCCGAGGAGTTGCGATTAAGCAGAGATGACTGTAACGAATAGAAAACAATATACAAAAAAAGAAAAACAAAGCCATACATATTATTTCATTATTCTCTTGTATTTCTCTGGGCACAATCAAAGTCCTGAATCTACAAAATGCTTTTCGTTTGTCTCCAAGTCTCAAAGTTGGTGATTATTATTTCATCAGTATTAGCTTCCACTTAGTGCATCCTTATTTCCTACCTGGATTCTAAAACTAATATTTTTAAATTAATAATGAATACTGCCAGGTCCAAGATTAAAGTTGCGCCATCTTACCATGAAAAGGCAAGCCTTGCCTATAGTTGGCCGTAGACACTGCCTCAACTTGGATCGATTTGCTCTTTTATTTCAAAGAACTGGCATTTTTATATCAAATTTATTTACTGGAGTGTTTGAAGGTACAGAAACTGGTGGTCTGCAAAGTTTATGTGCAATATGAAATGTTTCACTCTTGAAATCCGGAAAAATAACATTTGGATGTGAAGTCTGCAAGTCTAGTCAAAGTAGTGAAATAACCCATCATGCCTCTCTCTTTTCTCCATTAACATCCAGAGCAGGCCTTGAAGAGAAAGGACTGCTGTCCAGTATTGCACACTATTGTAAGTCTGCAGAATTTAATGAGGAAACATCAGTTAGCCAAGTGACTAAATGTTAAAGACCCCTGGAAACTATACTATGGCAAAACAATCATGAAAAATATTCACCATATTTATATTTCATTTCCAGAGTGAAGTTGTTATAAGATCATTCATTATGAACACCAATAGCCTTTACAACAAAATACAGATTCATACAGCAGAAAAATCTATACAGCATCACACTTTGCTTATATTTTTTTTTTCAAAGAACCATAGAATTATCCCTCATTTAGACTTGGTAAGTCATAAAATTATTTATACATGGTCATAAGACTTAGTTTTAAAATGGCACTAAGTCAGATGCTATTCTTCCACTCATTACATGTATCACTTAAGTTAAAGGATAATTGATATCATGAAGATTTTAGTCTAGAGTCAGAAAATGGACTATTTCAGTTCTATCAAGTTTAATCAAAACCATATCTTATGCTGCCAGCGAGAAAAATAACCCTAAACTTGCCCATTACCCTTCTCTTCTACAAAATTTCACTTCGTCACTGATATCTGTATCACAATATTAGATGACAATCGTATTAACATTTATGATTTCATGAATCTTCGTTTTTAGTAGAAACCAAGCAGTAGGCCTATCACTCATCAGAGCAAGGACCTTTTCATAAACAGTTGAAAACCGTCTTTAAGGAAGCTTTAAAGCATATCAGATGCAATTATTATAGATCAAAATTATAGGTATCCCTAAATGGTTGAAGATATTCTAAGGGAGGAATGTCAGCTGTCTGTGACCTGAAAAACTGCAACAACTTTAGGTAAAACAAGCATTCGATATTATTCTGTAAACAATTCTGATAACCGCAATTTTCACTTTTTTTTCTTTCTTTTTGCAACAGGTTCCAAAGATCAGTCCTCACCCACTGTATTAATGAAACATTCCACCTCAGAAATTTGGCACACAGTTCTTCTGCGCAATCGTATTCATGATATTTGTTATGAAATATCAGAAATTCAGTAACATGACACATTCTGAGGGTTTCAAGATACTGGTGAAGATAATAAGCTTTTCAGAATGAACAAAGAATGATGAAATTAATTATTTAACAAGGGAGATACCATATCAATAAAACAATTTGACAGTTTGAATTCCATCCTTCACTTTCATCTGTTCTCCTCACATTGGCATTGGTGACATATGATATCATTAAATATGTTATGGATTTTGTATTGATGCATCACATACATATTATGAAAGAAGAGACTCAGACTCTGGTGGTTATACTTTTTGTCAGTGGCAAAGTTCATTGTAGCTTTTATCGAGCAATCAATCTTACAGCAATCAAACATCTATACAAACATCTAATGTATCATGTTACAAGTAGATAACTACCCCACATGCCAGCCTTGCAGCAACAAAACAGAGTGTGTTAATAATGACCATATTACACTGATTTACTGATGCATGGCCGAAGTACTAACACTACCTAGGAATTTATGAAAATGCTGGAAAAACAAGCAAAAAATCATAAAGAATAAACCAGCTGTCATAATCATATATAATGATTTTCTTGCATGCTGCTTAACTCTTATGAGTGAAACAAATTCCCTTCTACCATCTACACTAAATTAATAACACTCTAGTGATCAGCCTCAACAAAATTTCATGTGTGCCCAATTGGTCACTCCAACACTATGCTCACATGGAAGATAAATTTCAATTTAAAATGTACACTGATGGCTGAAACATGAACACACACACATATATTTTTTTTTACTTAAAGTACATGAGCATAACAGAATTAATAAATTTCACTTTCACAACAATTCATGATGATCAGATGGGTAGGCATCACTCATGCAGCCATAACAATGTATATGTATAAAAACTTGACACAGTGTAAAAAATGTAACGGGCATGTCACATCTATTACATCCCTGGTCACGTCACAGTAGAAATTGAATTCCTAAACTTTATATCAAGGCAAGACCATACTGTATCTAATCTAAACATTTCAGAAAAACTATCAAAAATGCAAAAAGTGTTTGCCGAATCGATACTTAAGGACAAAATGAATTACTTCATATTGCCATAAGTATCACAAATCATAAATGTGGAAAGTAGCCTATAAAGCTTGTTGTGTGCTATAATGCTAAAAGTTATTGTTTGGTGATACATTACTGCTATATTCATAAAACTTGATGTGGTTTCATAACTTAATCATTGTTTGAAACTGTATGTCTTCCTGCATCTTAAGCTTTGTCAGTTGTTCGTGCCACAACACATCATATTTTATTTATCGCACTTTGGTTTTTTTTTAATAAAAGGGTATTTCAACTTAAAAACACTTGCACTTATATCATCAATCCTATCATGCCTGTGTGCCAATAACTTGCATAATACAAGTCTTGTGACTGCAGAGAGCCCAGTTTTTGTTGAATACATTCTGATATGATTGCTAAACTATAAAATTCTAAAGATGTTCTAAAACCTATCATATATAGCATATTTCACAATATCCATAAGACCGTTTTCAGATATCTGTAACTATAGAGACTCGGAAAGTGTTTCAAAAGCATAAATTCAATGTAAGTTTTTGAGCTTATAAATATACAGAACCTGGAAATGAGGCTCAATGATATGATGTAAATATAAACTGAAAAAAAAGCATCATGGTATTTCAATATCTTTTTCACAGCTTTAATCTTATCATTTGCCCTAATACAAATACAGTGATATGGAAGTCATGCAGTGACTTTTGTCACATGTCAAAATTGTGCGAATACCAAGCAATCCCTCTTAATCTGATTATTAATTATTATCAACCAATCGGTCTTCAGAAACCAAAGAATAGTAAATAATACAACAAAAAAAAAAAAGAGAAGAGATACTTATTCACAAAAAGCGAGAAAAGATCATAGCAACCATGTGAACCTTTTGGAATAAAAGAAATTTTCTGAGAGTATTATCACAGCGCAATGATGGGCTTTAAGAATGCTTTTCACAGAAAGCAAACAACAATTAAAATATACAGAATACTTACTTGATATGAACATATACTGTATAAGAAAGAAACAAAGTAACATAGTCTCAGTCAAAAATTATTCTACCTGCTCATACACAAGTGAAGGTCAACTGCCAGAAGCGATGATAGCCAAGCTGTCAGATATTGGACAGAAACTCGAATAACAGGAAATGCTTTTCTCAATTTTAATTCTATGACCATTTTAATTTTTCCTAGTGAATTGAAATGAAGTGGCTGATTTCTTACAAACATTATTACAGGTGAACTAAACTGTACACACATTTCTGAATTCAAAGTCCACTGAAACATTGTCAAAGCTCTTGAAACATGATTAACTGACAAAAGTGTTCTTACTTTCGGCTAGACTGGAACTGTTTTTGTCATTTTGTCACAAAGGGAAGTAAGTTAGATTTGCACGCCCATACAAGATCAAGTTTGGGCAAATACCTTATTATTAAGCATTATACTTTAGTAAATAGTCTAGATAAACGGAATGTCTTCTTCGGTATAGCTTTCACCATCTAGCCTCAATCCTAAGCCTGTATCTACAGCAAAAAAGCTGGTTTTTTATTCAAACCGCTTTATTAAGTTTATCTGCATTGTTTTATGTATATGCCAGTGTGCACTTTGGTTATTTTCTGCGAGGCTTTTTTTGTTTTATAATGTGTTAGTGAATGAAACTAACATTCAGAGTATCAGAGAAGAAATAATTGCCTGAGAAATTCATTTTTTACACTTTTTGCAACACAGAAGTTAAGAATTTTATGTTAGATTTTTATGGCTGTTCTTTCTGCTTAGAAACTATAAGCAAACATGTCAAATTACTGCCCTTATCAATTTGACATGAAGTAAATCAGACTCAAATGAGGCACAACTCGGAGAACTGATGTGTCAATACAGCCTATCCCGTTACAACAAATTTTGCTTATAATGATCAGCCAATTTGTACAATAAAATATATGAGAATGTAACCTTTTCTATCCATTATTATAGCGTTTAACAATCCTTTGGAGCACTGACACTGGTTTTAATAATCATCATTTAATCCAAGGAACAAAAATCCTAAAGAGATAAAGATTTCCTACATAAAACAGTCCTGCTGTCTTGGGACAGTTGGCTGCATGCAGTAAGATTGGCTAGAGATGGACATAAGGGAGCTGCATTCAGTGCGGTAATCCTTTTATGAACGTCTTCTAACCGTGGCACCTGGTAAGATGGCATGAAAGGAACAGTTTTATACACTTATTCTGCGGTAGTCAGCTGCACATAGTAGGACTAGTTGTCATAATTTTCTTTTGATGGAAACACCTCCTGGATTAACAAAGCTGGATGCGTGGCATCACTATCTGTAATGTAAATCCTTTGGGGAGAGAGAGAGAGAGAGAGAGAGAGAGAGAGAGAAAGAGAGAGAGAGAGAGCGACTGAGAGAGAGACAGAGAGAGATGCTTTAAACAAAATATTTATGCCACTCATTTCTACACATGTCGTGCATTATGTTGTTTTGAATTTTGATTGCTTATAAAAAGGATCATCGGGGTGTAGTAAAGTATAGCTGGATATGCCAGGAATACCAAAAACATGAGATCCGATTCACAAGAATCACCCAGTTATTACAGTCTTTTTGGTCAATCTCTAAATATTCTTTATATGGGGGCAGACTGTATATAGATGATAAAGTTACTGCAATGGTTTATAACATAAAAGCAAGTATAGCTATATTTACAATATTACTGGTAAATAAATGATGAAAGCGCTCAATTCATGCTCTGATAACGCACTTGCTCTCTTTACTGAAATATTAGTTCATTCATAACTGACGCACTAACATGGACATAAGTAATAAATAGATCAGTCTATCTTATGCAACAAAATTGTAACTTTCTCTTTCATTACAATGAAACAACACACAGACCAACACAGAAATGACTGTTTGCAAATTGCAAAGTACTATTTGTTTCATTTATCACACATGATACAGTGTTGCGCAGCCAATAAAAGATATTTTTTGCTTTATTCTAAACAAATTAAGAGTAAAGAATAAAAAATATTTTTACTCAATAAATACTTTCAAGTGTATAGCAAAAACTATTTTGCTGCATGAAAGGAAACTTATTTCCCTATTTCTCTCTACCTGAAAACAACGGAGAATGAACTTGATCAAACCATTATTTAAACAGATAGAACCTTGCAATTCTGAATCTCTCATAGGCTATAGAATGTATATCCAGGCTCACAGATATGTATAAATATATTGATGCGAACTCAAACCACAGTGATGAACTGTGATAAAGAATAATGCTTAAGATCTTAAGTCTGAATCAGCTGTGTGACCACTTTAAAAGTTAGTCAACAACTGGAATATAATGAAAAGAGATTGACAGAAAATAAAGTGTATCTTCGCAACAAGCATGTCTTTACGAGTACGTCTGACATTAAAAGTTGTGAAATTTGACACAATAGATATTCAAAATCCACATACCAGATGAAGAAGCTGGTGTGTAAAAATAATATCGATACACACCTGGAACACAGAGATATAATTTTAATAGACAGCTTAAATGAGTTTATAATCTTGCTCACATTCTCGATTAGTCACTCGTTCTCTATCATTTTTGCTCTCCCTCTCTCTATTCCTCTCTCTCTCTCTCTCTCTCTCTCTCTTTTATTTACCATCACATCATGGATCATGCATTACTGACAAACATGTACCACATAACCATATAACTGTTAGACTAAAATGACAAAAAAAACAAAAAAGCTTGGTTATTTACTGGCAAAATTTGAGAACAGGACAGAACAGAAAAGTAGATTGCTAGAAGTATTTTCATGACCTGAAAATTACCAAATGTGAATAATGAAAAATTAAATTATGATATCATAGATTCATGTTTTGCTCAGTTTTTCTCACTCCCCAAGCCGAATATAATATTGGTGGGTTGATGGTAAAAACACTTTGTAAACACTGTAAAAGGCTGCACAAACTTCCAAAAAGTTCGTTGTAGCTTCCATAGTCAACTATATACTCAAATTTCCTTCCTCTTTTTCCAGACAAGGCTGTCTTAGAGTAACATCATAATCCAGTTTCATTAAATAGAGATGTTGATTTTCTGTTAGGTATTTGAATCCCGAGATTGACCCTTGGTCTGTAAATGACACATTTTACTGCTATTCAGTATACAATCAGTATAAATCAGATAAATCAGTTTATGGAATATTTCAAGTTAGTATAGGTGCCCGGTTTCACGATATACAGTAGAACTCAATTAACACGGAATTGAAGGGAAGCACCAAATCATAGTGGGTTAAATCATAGTGTTATCCATTTACAGTACAAAATAAGGGAAAATAAGCAAAGAAATGTCTCACAGCGTGTTTCTAGGTGAGAACTTCGATGGCCCTAACTGGTTATTATTTTGCCTCTTGTCGGGGATCAGAGTATGTTGTCATCACCTTGATTGTGATCCCACACCTGACCTAATCTTCACATATCAGCCTGCCAGTGAACAAGGGGAGGGAAAACTACCAAGTACCATAGTGACAGCTTGTTTTTCCATTCTTTGCGTCACTTTTTCCTCTCTTGTTGTTGCGTCACTTATCATATTATCAAAGGTTTCCTAAAACTCATTATCGACTTCACCATAAAATTTTACTATCAAGATAGAGGCCTTTGGATGGGGATTTTCTTTTCTATCGGGTTAACTAATATTTCAGGTGTTGTATTAAATGAATTCTACTGTACGAAAATATACTTGTGAAATTTATGGAATGCTTTTCACTGATTCATATTAAGCACATTTCGTAATCCATAGGACTAATCTAAGTCAGTTGTATCTTTAGGACATAGACATTTTCGGAAGAGTGCTGGTTTCATATAAAGCAGTTTTAATAAATGTTTAATGTAATAGATTACCAAATTACATATCGTCACATCATAGGCATCTCACTATCGCGTTTGAGTGAGTTTTTCAAAAAAAAAAAAAAAAAAGGGAGGAACTTGTCTTAGGTTCCACAAATTCATGCCTAACAAACATCAGATAAATGAATGTTGAAACCTTTCAGGAAAAAAGCATTTGTATAATTTCACTTCTGAATAAGTGAATTTTTAAGACTACAGAGTAGTTTTGAAAGTGGAAAAAAATGGAAAAGGCCTCAACTGACCCAAGAGAGAACTTGTTTTACAAAGCCACACAGTGTTATGCACCTCATTTATTATACACATACATACAGCAATATACATCATACATGTCACAATACAATATCACAAATGAAATATTAACAAAGTCAGTGCTAGTTGGCCCTGGTGCAGTGCCATTGTCCTTCCACCTTTTAAGCCAGGCACTCATTTACATCTAAGTCAGGTGGGGATGGAAGGTTTTTAAGTGTCTTTCTCAAGGACACTACAGCATCAGCCTGATAGACAAACCCACGAATCAAAGACGTGATAATCTTTGAGTTGTTAGAATCACTCTCAAGCTAAATAGCCATGTTGCCTTTTTTTGGGAGATATTTTGAATTTTTTTTTTTTAGTAAGAGAGTTTTTTAAATCAACGAGTTTTGGCTTAACCAAATTCCACACTACATGTGCGGGTGAATGTACATCTGTAAATCATCATATTATAGTTTACATAAATTCTTAAAATTTCTGAATTTTTTGCAGCCTTCATCATCTGNTTCTTCAGTTCATGATATATTACTGCACTTGTCTGAACTGCTGACATGGCATAATCACATATAATGTTAAGTTTTTAAGTTTTACTAAATGGGATTGTAACAAAACAATTTGAATTTTTTTTTAAAATGCAGGTTCCTAATTGGAATGATGATCTCTGAGATCGTCTTGAGATCCCATTGCTCCAAGTTCCATGTTGGAATCACTCTCGTCCATTCGGCTGTAATACTTGATACTGCTAGGTTTTATGTAGGTACTCTCCCCTTCCACTACAAGTTGTCTGCTTGACAGCCAGAAGAACGACTCTTGTTTGGTCACTGGAACAGATTGTTTTGAACAGTGAGCTAATAAGTCAATGAAGAGATGGACAACTGACTCAGTAATGATCTACGAAGTAAACTGATGTATGAATAAATAAATTATTTGTAAGCTTAAGAGTGAGTGAATAAGTCAGTCTGTCAGTTGGCAAACTACAGTATGTAAATTACACTTAAAACTTGATGCTCAGTTCCTCACTGTAAACATCATTATAATTTCCTCCACAGTCTCAGTAAGGATTACGTAGCAGCACTGATAATGAAACCTAGCCCTTCCACCAGCAGAAATAGAAATGTTTCACTGAAACAAGACATTAAAATTACCAACAAAAAAAATCTAAGCTACCGTAAATAACTGTGACATTGGAAGAATTCTTACTGCAACAAAAATGAAGAAAAAAGGAATAGGTGCTGAAGCGCAATAGTTCCTTGAGAGCATGGAAGAAGATTATGGAGTATTGCAGGTATTTACTGCTCTATATAGAGACTATACAGTACTCGGCGTTGGTTGAAAACTGTTGTCATCAAATGGAAATTACCAATCAGCGTTAGGTTATAATGAGAATGTGCAGCAGTTTCCAAAACTTACACCATCACTGCGAGCATTTTCAGTGCCATTACCACCACTGTCCCCAGCAATGATCACTAACACAACCACAGCCATTATCACTTATCATACATGAGTGCACACACCTATGCTATCAAACACAAACAAATAACAGTGACTCCAACATGAAAACAGCTACACAAATAGGTATCTACTGACCTCGGTATTTTTCTGTTTGCCTGCCAAGCATGAGTAATGCACCATATAGAAAGATGGCCGACACACTAAAGATGAGGCAGAACACAAGGAAACTTCCTGGACCAACGGTGACCACGAGCTGCATGAGAGAATATTTGAACATTGTTAGAGAAATACAATGACAGAAAACCCATCCATCCACCTCATTTTGTTGCAAAGTCACAAGACTGAAGCTTCCGGTACGGTGACCTCATGCATTTCATAGTAAGCATTGTAACATATGCACAGAATGAAAAAAAAAAGCAGAATGCATGAGCTCAAATAAACCTCACAGTCACAGCACATGGTAAACACACTATATGGCATGTGATCAAATTCAATAAAAGTGGCAAGAGACAGTGTTAGAAATAGTATGAAAGGACAATGAATAGTCTTCGGTCTTGAGAACACGGATAAGTGTTAGGTGAAAATATGAGGCCTGACTGAAAATTGCATTAGAATTGCACACAGTGTTATAATAACAAAAATTTTACATTCAACGGTTTTTATAAAATAATGAAGAGATGATTTGGCACAGCCTATCTCAAAGGAAACAAAAACATCCAAGTGAGAAAGAGCAATAAAAGAAGTACACGAATGACAAAAATATCTAGTTATGAGGCCCGAAGTGAGTGCAATTTATTTAACCTCCAGAAAAGGCAAACAGCCAATGGTCATTGATTTCTTCGAAAAGGATAGGAATTTTAACATCATGATGAGTTCGATGAGTTATCGTCTCTCCTAAACCAGATTGCAGTCCCTCCCTTTCCCAGCCCTGCAGCGTACACGTGACTCCCCCAGAAAATCATGCACCACAGAGATGCTTTTAATCTCAAAAAGAGAAGGGAAAAAAAAAGCTACCATCATTTGCTATCAGGGTGGTACACCATTTCGAAGGGATAGGGTGAGATGGGAAGAAAAATGGCCAGTCCCTGCCATCTTCCCACCGGCACTGGATTCCAAGTGCTGCTTTAGTTGGCACAAGAACTAATGGTTTGATAATATCAAGAATGGGAGGGGGGAGGGGGGAGGGGCAGCTTATCTCACCCAGATGAATACCTCGAGAACCTAGCAATGGCACAACCTCCCTATCAATAATTATTAGAAATATTGTGTGCAACTTATAGGCCTGATTTTTTTTTCTTTTGCAAGAGGGGAGCTGAGGAGGAGGAGGGGGATGGGAGACGAAAAAGCATGCCAGAGGTATTTTGAGGCAAGGGAGAACTGTGTGCTTAGATCTAATCTTTTTCTACACGGAAGATAATGTCTAGGTCACCAATCATTGAACACCTCTCCTCCTTCTCCACCCCCACCCCGACGAACCAAACTTTTACTTGAGTGAAAATTTGCAAAATTACTTTCGGTTGCTTTATGCACCACTGCATTGGAGCTCTTTTTCTAAAATTTCTTTTTAAGTCCAAACAATAGTCTTCAGTTTCTAGACTGTAAACTATTTGCTATGGTAGAAATAGAGGTTGAATGGAGCTATGAATTACTTTTCAGTCATGAGTCAAGAGTTAGACAGTCAGCGGATAGGATCATCTTGCCTTGGCAGACGTGAAATCAAACCAAATCAGTCAGCCAGTCATGAATCAGAAACCAACGAGAAACTTATCACCAGGATTGTGCAATATCGGAATCCGGATCGGACAATTCCGAAATTAATTGAGGAGCGTTTTTCCAAAACTCGGTATGTGGTCTCTGAATATTTTTGAAGATGAAGTGAAAGGGAAAAGGAAGTGAGAGAGCAAGGAGAGGAAGATAGAAAACGTGAGTGAAAGTTTATTTTCTTCTTGTTTTGTTTTTGTTTTTTGTGAACCCCTTTATTTCTATTTTTACCATATTATTTTTTGAAATACAGGCAAATAACAATACAGTGATTGCTCTTACCATATAGACTCTATATATTTTTATTTACAGTTAAGTGACGGAGTACTGAAACGTTTATACGAATGTAATCTTTTTCAGAACGAAAGACGCAGCCTATTAAAAAGAAGATATTATGTGCACCCCAGTGTTTATAAAACTAAAGAACTTTTCGCATGTAAAAATACGAAATTACTGATGAACCTTGCAAGATATACTGAAATTGTTTTCCGGAAGTTCCAGTAGATATGTGTCAAATAAAAGTATTTACAATGTATGAGAAGAGATATTGTATAGTTGTATGTGGTATGTGTAACCAAATGTTGTAATTACCTTAGACTATTTCATATTTGTGTCTTTGCGCTGTTCCGTTGCCATTGTATAATGTATTATGAATTGATCGCCTATGTACCACAGATGTGGTGTGGGTTTTTCATAAATAAACTTGTTAAACTTGTTAAACTTGTTACGAGCCCGCGCGATCTCTAGAGTATCACTTTGCTGGCCAATGATGCAATGAACTGATGGCGTCAAGTGATGACCGCCAGACCCACAGGTCTGAGCAGGTTTTTCACATTCACACACGAAACGAAGGACAGACACCAGGGTACCTCCCAGATTCGCCGTTCTCGATTTGTGGGAGGAGCCTATTTGATCCTGAATTTGACTAGCCCATAATTACCTTCCTAGCGAACTACAGAATTCCGTTTAGGGTTTGCGATATAAAAGTTGGCCCGGTTCGTCTTTCCGCCATTGCTCTTAACAACAGTGTTTACGCACACCTGTTTTCATTGTACTGAAAGAAAAAAAATGTGATTTTTTTATTTGAAATTCGTATGCAAAAGCCCGATGTAAACTTGGACTTGGAGCACAGTCCAGCTGTAAGCACAGCCTCAACCATCTTACTTTTGTAGATAGTGCACAGCCGCTTTCTTCTCAAATGAATTCTTGAGTCTGTTTATGATCTATAGTAAGGTTTTGCCACTCTATGGTTGGCAGTAAATAGCAAAGAGCTGTTGTACTGGGATGCATTCTTAGTTTTTATTTAAAAATCGTCTCTTCATCCCACTTCAGTAAAATATCCAAAGCCACTTTATAATCTTTGTGTCTATTGAGAGGCACTGCAAATCTTCCAGTCATATAATTATGTCAATAAAGTGTTGTCATGGAGTCAAAGACAGTAGGCCTATACATGTTTATTATAGAGTTGTATGTTTGAATCTTTTATGATGTCATGTTACCTCCTCGAGTCTCGAAAGGAACTGGAATTGGCATGGAATTACAGTATAGTACTTCCATCTATCAAGGAGGAATTGGGAATTTGGATTTCAATTCCATATTTCCAATTGGAATCGGAAGTAGGATAAAATTCCAAATTTTGGCATGGATCGGAACTGGAATTTAATTGCGCTTCTAATGAAATTTGCACAAGCCTGCTTATCACTTACGTTTCCCACAATGACAGGACAGAGAGCTTCGCCAAGGGCAGCAACCACTACCAAACACGTTGTAATAGAGGCTGAAATGAGAAAAAAAAATGAATTACATTCCTTGACACGGCACAGTTTCGCCGACAATTCTAACAGGCTTTTTAGCGGGGTACTATAAAAGTTAAATTACATAGTACATATTTTTCTCGCCTCCCGACGTTAGTTTTCTTCGGTACAAAGGTGAATGTTTTCTTGTCCCCCTGGGACTTGAAACTAAAAACTCTCTATTGTGAATCCACCCTTGTCCGTGAGCAAACCTGAACCAGCTAATGCGGCATTTTCATTGAGCGCCTCAACCGCTCTGTGGCGACATGATCATATTGATACATTCCAATATAGTTTGAATCATCTCCAGAGCTCAAAAGTCCCAGTAAGCTGGGTAATCTTCAGTTCAACTTCTTGAATGACAAAGCCTGTTTTCTGAACTGTTAATTTCGCCGCCCATCTTATAAACGGACATGGACGTATGCGACATTAACCTAGTTTCATAGGAGAGAGTTTTAAAGTTTCAGTGAGATTTAGAACTGATAACATACGCCCAATCAGTAAATGTTCAATATCTTCGAAATTATCAAAATATTATTGATACGCCACTTCACGAGAACGTGATCTCGCGCTTGGCTTTCGGAAAGTAGTCTCAGCTCAAAACACTCAAAATGTGGCATGCGCCCTTTCGTGAGATTAGCTACGATTTGTGACGCAACATTTGTTTGTTCATCATTCTGTTCAGTAAGATGTCTTTGTCTGTTGGTCCGACTCTCCTGTCTGTCCTGGGTCTGTGTTTATCTGTCTTGTGATACTCACGGTTGATATCAATAAACTGCTCAGCCATGGACATCACTGTGGGTGACATGCTACTCACGAACAGACCTACACTGCATGTGCCAAGATAGATGACCACATGGCTCCATCGGAAGATGATGGTGATGAGCAATGCAATAGAACAGCCAACCTGACAGGGAGAAATTAATGGGCTGGATTTAAAGACTGCCGATACTGTATCAAACATTCTCATATCGAAAAATTTCATAATAATTCGGTAAAAATAGAAATAAAGGAGTTCACAAAAAACAAAAACAAACCAAATAAAAAAATAAACCATTACTTACGTTTTCTCTCTTCCTCCCTCCCTCTCTCTCTCTCCTTGATCTCTCACTTCCCTCTCCCTTTCACTTCATTCTCCCCCTCTCTCTCTTCATCATCGTTCTTATCATTCTAAATAATCTTAAAAGGGTTGTCATTCTATTCATGCACGCATGCACGTACGCACATGGGCACATTCTCGGCCGGACACATACACCTTATAAATGGACATGGAAAGTGTTCATTATGTATGTACTTACGATATTGACCAGCAACATAAAGGATGCCGTTAGGCGTGAGGCAACTGGAACGGCAATAAGTCTTCCTGCGGCAAACAGGCCCTGTAAAACACAACAGCACATTTCTTGAAAATAAGACTTTCATTAAGCTTACTCCGTGGGAATATTCTTTTACTTAGAATGCTATACTACATTATAAACCAATATATTGTCATTCATCACACATACATGTAGTACAGTACATACGTACGAACATAGAAAACATATTATAAATGAAACACATATCACATACATTGCTGGTCGTAGCTTTACAGCAGACTGGTCTTCCCTCCACCCCCCCCCCCCCCCCNCCCCCCCCCTCAACTCTTTTCAGCTCTAAAGTCTGATGCTCTTTTCTCCATGAGTGGAGTGAAGATCGGAATCTGAATATCTTTCCCAAGAACCATAACAACGCCTGATTCAAAATCGGACCCACAAACCTCAGACAAGACAGTCTTCATAAAATTGTGAGAACGACTTACAAGCCCCACGACCACACTTTCTCCATGTGAAGGCAAAGATTAACTTTCAAGAACCACAGAAGTTGCGACATGGTAAGGGGACAGGGATGCCTTGTTGGCTGAACTGGAATGATGTCATTTGAGCCTTTCTGGTATAATCTTCACACATTCCTAGAACTAATGGCGGCTGCGTGGCATTATTGCTCCGTTTGTTGACATATAATAAAATGCATACTAAACTTTGACATGTATTATTTGCTTCTTTGTTTTGTGTGCTCTTCGTTGTCTCATTTACATTAGTATGAACTGAATTGCTGTACTTTAGATAAGAGTAAAGTTTGCCAGACAGTGAGGCGTGGGAAGGTACAAACAAATAAAGACGAAATTAAGGCTTGGATTTGGTCAAGCATATAATATATGCCAACAAGATCAGATATCCTGTTAGTCAGAATAGTCAGAAGAGCTTCGAGCCTACAAGAGCCAAGCAACATCCACTCCTTCTGGCCCTTCCCCTCTTGCCGCCCCGCCCCCGAACCAAGCAAAAGAACATTCAGCCTTTCTCCCCACCAATCCCCACTCCAAGTGATCTGAATCTCGACGGCTGTGAAACCCCAATCAGTCTGGTCTGGTAGCAGATACATCCTTACTACTGTAAATAGCGAACTGGCATTCTGTTTTGAAAAGGAGATTTCTGTCCTAAATCATGTTTATACTATAGACCTTATAGCTTTTAGTTTCACATGTTTATATCACTATGCTTAGAAAACAAATGACGATCCTATATCTTCAAATTCCAGGGAGACTATTCAATCTCCATAATTTAGAATGTGTGAGGTATCGGAGCTCGAGAGTCTAGAAAACAACTATTGTCGAACAGCGATATTAAGTACTCAAGTATACCTCGTTATTAAGTGTAATACGAATCACATACAGGTATTCATGGCTATTAATGCCACGCAACTGCACACTTTATAAAGATGTTTCTCTCATTGTCCACTGCACATTAGCAGACTTTTAATGATGCATTGTTCAACCTTTATGTGGAGAAATGAACCCTTGGCCGTCCCTCATCCCTCCCGACTACTATTTTGTCAGTTCATTATTTAGACGGATTCACGTGCATTTGTGAGTACATGCATGCACATTTTAAAATTTTGAAACTGTTGATAGATGAGGAATGATGTAATTGAGAAATACCTGGGATTTCAAGCAAAAATTTTCAAAAATAAGACAATTAGAAGCGTTTTTAATAGTTTCTGGATCTCCTAGATCCACGACGCCCGGCGAAAATTAAATCAAGTATACCTCCTTGTATACTCTATCCATGCACCAAGGGCATAGTATTTATTATCGAAGTATCATGGACGAGGAACCACCTTACAATATAGGCCTCTACAAGCTACAATGTCCATGCAGAGCCAAGCCTGAAGCACTAGAGCATGTCATCCTTTAGGGAGGTCCTCTTCCTACGACTGCACAAGAGAAATACTGGCCCTACCCTGAATATTATCTAACCTCGAAACTTTAGGGCAGTAATGCTGACTGCACCTCAAGACCTTTTTGTCTCGCACTTTTTTATGTAGTCTTTCAGTTGCATTACAAACCACAGATAATATATAACCCCGTCAAATATTGTGGGAGTGGGGCACTTGCTTTTTTTTTCCGGTAGTCGTACCCAGGGAACCTGTCTCTGGACTGTAGAATGAACTTGTATTTTATGAGTCTCTTGGTTTTTGGAGTACCGGTGTACCGTGATCAGATTACCCCCCTCAATTATTACCCCCCGGTAATCTGATACCGGTATCAAGCTACCCCCCNTCATCATCGTTCTTATCATTCTAAGTAATCTTAAAAGGGTTGTCATTCTATTCATGCACGCACGCACGTACGCACGTGGGCACACACTCGGCCGGACACATACACCTTATAAATGGACATGGAAAGTGTTCATTATGTATGTACTTACGATATTGACCAGCAACATAAAGGATGCCGTTAGGCGTGAGGCAACTGGAACGGCAATAAGTCTTCCTGCGGCAAACAGGCCCTGTAAAACACAACAGCACATTTCTTGAAAATAAGACTTTCATTTACTCCGTGGGAATATTCTTTTACTTAGGATGCTATACAATGCTATAAACTCATATTTTGTCATTCATCATACATACATATAGTACAGTACATCTCATACGTATGAATATAGAAAACATAATATTACAAATGAAACACATATCACAATCATTGCTGGTCGTTGCTTTACAGCAGTCTGGTCTTCCCCCCATCCCCAACCCTTTTCAGCTCTAACGTCTGATGGTCTTTTCTCCATGAGTGGGATGGAGATCGGGATCTGAATATCTTTCCCAAGAACCACAACAACGCCTGATTCAAACTCGGACCCACAAACCTCAGACAAGACAGTCTTCATAAAATTGTGAGAACGACTAACAAGCCCCACGACCACACTTTCTCCATGTGAAGGCAAAGATTAACTTTCAAGAACCACAGAAGTGACGACAGGGTAAGGGGACAGGGATGACTTGTTGGCTGAACTGGAGTGATGTCATTTGAGCCTTTCTGGTAAGAATCTTCACACATTCCTAGAACTAATGGCGGCTGTGTGGCATTATTGCTCCGTTTGTTGCTAATTAATCAACACACAAATTGGCAGCCTAGACTACAAACTCCTTGAAAAAAAAAGTAGTTTGTATTGGATCTATAATAATAAAATGCATACTTAACTTTGACATGTATTATTTGCTTCTTGTTTTGTGTGCTCTTCGTTGTCTCATTTACAATTACATTATTATGAACTGAATTGCTGTACTTTAGATAAGAGTAAAGTTTGCCAGACTGTGAGGCAGGGGAAGGTACAAACAAATTGACCAAAGATATTATACAGTATTGCCAACAAGATCAGATATCCTGTTAGTCAGAATAATCAGAAGAGCTTCGAGCCTACAAGAGCCAAGCAACATCCACCACTTCTGGCCCCTCCCCTCTTGCCGCCCTGCCTCCGAACCACGCAAAAGAACATTCAGACTTTTTCCCTACGAATCACCACTTTAGGTGATCTGAATCTCGACCGCTGTGAAACCCCAATCAGTCTGGTCTGGTAGCAGATACATCCTTACTACTGTAAATAGCGAACTGGCATTCTGTTTTGAAAAGGAGATCTCTGTTCTAAATCATGTTTGTACTATAGACCTTATAACTTTTAGTTTCACATGTTTATATCACTATGCTTAGGAAAACAAATAACGATCCTATATCTTCAAATTCCAGGGAGACTATTTAATCTCCATAGCTTAGAGTGTGTGAGGTATCGGAGCTTGAGAGTCTAGAAAACAACTACTGTCGAACTGCGATATTAAGTACTCAAGTATACCTCGTTATTAAGTATAATACGAATCACATACAGGTATTCATATTATTAATGCCACGTAACTGCACACTTTATAAAGATGTTTCTGGCATTGTCCATTGCACATTAGCAGACTTGTAATGATGCATTGTTCAACCCCTGTGTTGAGAAATATGGACCCTTGGCCGTCCCTCATCCCTCCCGACTACTATTTTGTCAGTTTATTACTTAGACGGATCCACATGCATTTGTGAGCACATGTATGCACATTAAAAAATTTTGAAACTGTTGAAAGATGAGAATTGATGTACTTGAGAAATAACTGGGATATCAAGCTAAAAGTTTCAAAAATAAGACAGTTAGAAGCGTTTTTAATAGCTTCTGGATCTCCCAGACCCACGACATACGACGAAGGTTAAAGTACACCTCCTTGTATACTCTATCCATGCACCAAGGGCATAGTATCCTGTATAATGGAGAAGGAACCATCTTACAGTATAGGCCTCTCACAAGCAACAATGTCCATGCAGAGCCAAGCCTGAAGCACTACAGCATGTCATCCTTTAGGACTGTCCTCTTCCTACGACTGCACAAGAGAAATATTGGCCCTACCCTGAATACAATCTAACCTCGAAACTTTAGGGCAGTAATGCTGACCTGCACCTCAAGACCTTTTTGTCTCGCACTTTTTTATTTAGTCTTTCAGTTGCATTACAAACCACAGATAATATAACCCCGTCAAATATTGTGGGAGTGGGGCACTTGCTCTTTATTCCGGTAGTCGTGCCCAGGGAACCTATCTCTGCACTGTAGGATGAACTTGTATTTTATGAGTCTCTTGGTATTTCGAGTACCGGGGTAAAACTACGTGAGGTTGAAGGCGTTGTGATTTCACTGTCCGTATTATCTTTGTCAGACTTACCCGAAGTAAATATTCGTAGACTCATTCACTATCATAACAGGGAGGTGTGTTTTTGCACGTCGCATTGGAACTCCGGCAGATTTCACAGGCAACATTTCAGGACACTCCCGCTGAGTATTTGGTTTAGGGGTAGGGGCAGGATTAAGAGCAGGAGAAAATAGTATCATGACAATGTATTGCTATTCAAAAGCGTCGGAGCAAGAGCCTATCTACTACGTCTTCATATTGGCAATATAAGCTCTACACATCTTATATAGGCTGACTCTAAACCCAGGGCTAGGGGAAGGTTAAGGAGGAAACAACAAACTTGGGACGAACCATAGATATTATCATTATCTAGGAACTCTCTCATACGTGCTTACTCTCGTCTAATCATTTCTTTACCTCTAAACCGATCTAGACTGGAGTGTCTTGGAGAATTGCCTATGAAAGAAGTCAAACAGCGTGATGTATGCGGTGCCAGTCTCAGGACAGGAAGCCTATGTATGCTTTAAATTTAAATGTAGGTTTACGCATGATTTAAGAGCAATATCATAGAACTCTCCCAGGGGCCAGTGCTAATGGCTTGTCCAGAGGTCTGGCAACTTCTGTAAACAAAGTCGAGAAATTGACACACCCCATGTATTTATGCACGCTATATAGCGAAAGCGATAGCGCGCACTGTTCAAAATTACGCAGCCCTGTATTTTTCATATATCGACCAAATGTAGTGTTCATCTGCCTGAGGTACGATTTGTGCTAAGGACGAAATAAAGGAATCGATTATGTCATAAACGTCGAATCATCATTTTCATATCAGGAAGTTAAAACCTTCGATCAAGGCGAGGGAGACAGTCCACAACCAAATATTGCACGACATTATATTACAGAACCTAGATCTACATCTAGACTACCTGACGCAACATTCCACGCATTGATGTGCAACAAAATAAAACTGCACTATGTCTGTTCAGTAGTTCCCTATGCAGCTGAATAACTGAATGAACCGGAGCAAGACAAAAGGGAACACACACAGCTCTTCAACCTCTGTCATTCTTGGGCGGTTACAGTAGACTTGTGTTTATTTTCCTCGTCTATGTGTAAACACTGTCTTGTGCCCTGAGATGTGTAGGTGTATATTGTGTCGTGAATGGCTTTTTAAAAGCGCCTAAGCGAGATCTAGTACGTTTAGATATTGGCAATATAAGCTCTATACAGTAAAGATATCACGATGTCAACGCCCATGTACTTTATTCCCACATAATATATAACTCGTTGTAATAAAAAGCTCGCTAGTCCCTTACCTTCTACAAAAAAAAAAAGGAGATATATATAATGTTACTCTTCCACTGTAGATTATAGTTCATTATTGTGGAGCACACTACCCATTTCTGTGCATGCAAAATTGCCCACCTGACCGCCAAATAGTTCGGCCTTCTATGGGTGGTGATCTTAGGAAAGCTTCATCTAAAAATACAGTCATTATTTCACCATCAGATTTCACTCGTGTATCTAAGCCACATTAATGTAATGCATATCATTCAGTACTTGTGTCTTAGGAATGAGTTGTATGGAACTTAAGGAAAAGACAATCTCTGAAAGAGATATAATGAGAATGATACTTTGAGACATAAAATGTCTCTGTAGTGAAACGCAGTTTTATGTCTTAGAAACATCTGTGGACTCTGGAAGTGAAGTAACATTGTACTTTGAGTATAAAATTTCCCAAGGTCAACAACAGAAAAACACACCATTTAGTACTAGACTATATACTGAGTAAGAAAAAGGCAGTTCGCACCAACATGTTTGCAGAACAATTAAGAATGAAAACATAGAGGATCCCTTTAACTTCCGAACTCTAACACTCCACGAAACTCGAGATAATGGACTCTTCCACCTCCCCTTCCCAATTCCTCCCCACCCCCAAGGAGTGGAGTTCATAAAGTCCTACTATAATCGCGGGGGAGACAGGGGGCAGCGGCAGGACGAGGTAAAATTTTGGTGACTCTTTCTCTTCAATTAAAAAAAACAAAAATATGGTGTCCAGATGTGAGGGCCGGAACAAAAATTTAAAAAGGGAGGTAGGGAAGGGAAGGGACGAGGGAAATCAACATCTCTATCTCTTATCAGTTCTCGCTTGTTCTCGCTTCGCTGCCCATGAGCTGAAAGAAAACACAATGTAAGCCTCCCTCATGAGTGCCTAACTCTTGAAGCCTCTAAAAATTAATTTCATTTTAACAAGCCCGGCATAATAGGTATTCTTCCACAAAACTAACATACTAAGGACAAACCCACGGGTTTCCTCTTACAAGCCACAACAAAATTATGAAGACTTGTCACGAATATAATACGCCTAAAATTCCTTCGTTTTCAAGATGATGAAACTGAAAAAGAGGACTACAAGCCTATTGAAATTATGGCCTGTTGGTACCGAGCAGGATGGCAATATAATAAAAAAAAGTCGTCTTCGCTTAGTTTGCAATCTCGACGCCTCAACTCTCGCTAACTGTAATTTTGCACATAACAAAACATTATATATTTATGTAAAAGCAGCTGGATAATCGCAACTTCTTTCAATCGCAACTATTTCCAGATCCAAGGAGTTGTGATTAAGCGGAGTCAACTGTTATTTTTTTAAAAAATGAGGATGGCGGGTTGGGAAGATTTTCAGAAGTGAGAATGATGGTGATGATGCTGAGAATAGAGAAGCGGCTTGAAAATTTAGCGACGGCAAACAAACGAAGTAGACCTAGGCCTACTGACATTCCTATGCGCAAGGACTACATTATTTTTTGTGGGTGGGAGAAAACGCGCATAAGGGGGTGGGGAGGGGGGAGCGCNTAGAGATAATGTGTTTTTGTAGAGTGGGGGTGAAGGCGGAGGGGAGGGGGGGGGTACAGAAAATGATGACACACTGTCATCATCTATGCATGTTGCAGCAGAACACTAATGGCGAGGACGACTCAGCAGGCTAAACAATCTAGTCCAGTCATCATTTATCGCGGTGGTACTGGATATTTAAAAGCATGACAATCTCGTCAATAATATTATGATATATCATAAAGATACCATCTTAAGAGCGACGTCAAAATAGCCGTGATTCAATTTCAAAACGTTTCACGAGACGCAAAATGAATATAGCGTTGAATCATCGATTTGATGCGCAGTTTTGATAAATTCTGAGGTCATTTCTAGAAAAAGTTAAAAGTTATAATAGGGCCCTGATATGACGAATCTGCTTGCCAAATTTAAACTTTCGTCATCTAATTATTCGCCGCAGCCCACACACAGCAAAGGCTGCTTCACGAAAAGCTCTCGATGATGAAATACATACTCGTAGTTTGGACGACGTAGTACCTCCTAATCAAGAACACAAGTACATGTACAATTCCATTAGGCCTATCTCTCTGCTCTGGTGCCAGTACCTCTATAACTTATCACTTCAGTTTACAAATGTCATAAGTCCATATGGTATAGTCTTTAAACTCTCCAAAATTGTGTTTAGGTTAGGGCAATTGGCAAAGATTAGGGTCAGGAACAAGGTCAGAGAAGAGAGAGGGAGAGAGGGTCCTAGACATAGTTCAAGGACTCTTCAACTTTCAAGGCTGCGTCTCTCTTCCCTCACTCTGTCCCTAACGATAAACGAAAGGACACCGTGGGAATATCCTGGATTATAATCCAAATGAATATATTATGAAACTTGTAAACAGAACTGACAAATTGTGTATACATGTATAATAGAGAAGTTAGAGGTTCGTAGGAGTAATGCCCCTTTAAAACGTAAACATTGAAGGAAATTCAGACTCGAATACCAGTATCGAAGTCCAGGCTTCACTGAATTTGACTTGAAGGTCGTGTTCACACCCAGTAGCAAAGCGCCTGCATAGGAATCGAAACCGATACCGACCATACATTTTTTTTTAATCGAGTCGCCATGTTAGGGCCCTTAGCTTCACACTTCTACAAAGCAACGACAAAACACCGTGTAAACGTAATTTCGCATGAGCATCTTATGACGTTTTGTCGTTGCAAAGCAGACGTCATGAAGTGAAAATCAATGCAGAAGCTCACCGCTGTCTTTCAAGATTCATAATCTATTATTCGTTTTGCTCTTTGTTCCTTTCAAACCTGTCTTTAAAATCGTTTCAATATTTGCAACATAAATGAAAAAGGCAGCTTACATTTGTTTGCACAGGCAAAAACATTTTTATGTCAAGATTTAGAGGCTCCATGCCCTGCGAAGCAAGAGCCTAGATCTAAAACTTCTACATTTGCCTTATCAGTTCTAAGGCTGGCTGTGAGCAAACAATATGAAAGTCACGGACGCGTATGTTTAACACCGGGTAGGTGACGAAAAACTATGCAAACGAAATTTTTTTGAACCAGTTGTAAAATCAACGTAACGCCCTTCCACTGTGTTCCCCCTACATCTGTATTTCCCCCCTCTATCCCCTCCAAAAAAAAAAAAAATCTTCAAGTGTAAGGTTGTAAGATTTTTCGAGTACCTTACAGGTAGGTGAATGGAAAATTTTACGGCTAGGAAGTTTTTAGGTCTCAGATATTGTGAATAGCCGGTATATACATTCCCCACCTATGTCCTCTAGACATGCAAAGGCGGATCTCAGATATGCTCAGTATGGGCCGAATTGCGCATTTGGATACATATATTATGTGTTTATCATCTCGTGGTGTGCGCTGTCTCAATTCCCTCCCTTCTCTATAATTTTCGTGCACTCTGAAATCTATTCATGAATTACTGGGAGATGGAATGGAAAAGGCAAAAAAATGGCCAAACGTGAGGCGGTTGAGCTGCTGCTATGCCTTCCCAACACTACGCCCCTGCTAAATTCAGGGACTCGCCCTCGTCCTCCCACACAAAACGAATCTCGTCCCCGCCAAAATGAAATGCATCTCGTCTCGCCAGACGAGAAAGAGGGGAAAATAAAAGGAGAGGTGTCCCCGACGTCTATAACAGGTTTATTCATCCGCTTACTGAGAACAGGTCGATACATTCGCTAGTGGCGAGTCAAGTTCTGAAAGTAAGTAATCTCCAGTTTTCAATGTTTTGCGATATTTCACTAGAATTTCTGTCTGTTATAACTAATGAAGCTGTTGATAATGTTGCTATCGCTGTTTGATTGATGCTGTTGATATTAATGGTGCTGTTGATACAACTGATACAACTTGCAGCTGTTTCTATATATATATCTTTTTGCTGTTGATTTTAGCACAGCTTTGATGTGATTGAGAATGCTGTTGCTGCTCATGGTGTTGGAGTTAGTGTTGCTAATACTGTCCTGAAGACCTGTTGTTGTTGATGATGCTGTTGTTACTATTGTTTTTGTTGTTGTTGTTGTTGTTGCTGCTGTTTGTTCCTACCAATAGGTTTGATACTAAAGTTTAGGATGGTCGCAATACTGGCAGACAAGATATTATTGTTGCATATTATTGTTGTTAATAATTACGCTTTTGTAGTTACTGTTGTTCATGCCGGAGTGGTTTCGGTATGCTATCAGCTGCTTCGACTGGCTGATAAGAATATAATAATGAGTTATGTGATGATGCAATACTACTGGTAAACAGATCAGGACTAATCGCTATCGTCATACTGAAATATGATAGGTAACGTGCATAGCAAGACAAAAGAATACTATTTTTAAAAAAAAGATCGGATCTCTTAATGAACATTATGGCAGAGATAGGCAGGCATTTCTGCATTTCCTGATGTTGCGAATATACTACAAGTTACAAACTAGTTATGAAATTTACATCTGTTTTTGATTCTTAAAGTGCCATGAGTGCAGGCCCATCTTTGCCACATGGATTGTAAAAGACCCGAAACTGAAAATAAACGTTCTCTGTTAATTTAGTTTCGTTCTCACTAGCATCTCATGCCCAGTTTGTACTGCATAATCACTATGTTCGTCCCCTCCCCGCGTTATTTAACAGTATCTCGTACTGATAAAATACTGGACAATATTATGTGAGCCATTAGTTCTGATGCTGGCAGGGTTTCCGTGTTCATTCGAGGTTAAGAAAGACACCCGACATTCTATGATTCTTTATAACAAGACACTAATAAAAAGCTAGGGTGTCAAGCTGAAATCAATTTTTAGTGTATATGCTCGCACCACTGTCACCCATTTGGATTGCAATATTCGTGGAGTGAATTCCTTACAAATGCAAGGGATCTGTGTACCTTGGACCTAATAAAGGCAACTGATAATCTCATCCAAGGCATTTTAAAGCATTTCTACTTCCAGATGTCTCGTAATCTAAACTATTCGTAATATAAAAGGTTCAAACTCGTTAACCTACAGTATCCTTTGAAACTGTCTTCAGAGCGTTTGCAGTACACTTTACTCTGTGTATCCTACACAATAAAAGCCTGAAGTGTTTGCTTAAAGATGCATTTCAGAGACATCTGTATGATTCAGTAATGACAAAATATGCTCTGTGCAAATGAAGAAATCTACTCTTAAAGAGTTCATTTGTTAATACTGTCGGCACTACTTTTGATCTTAATTTTTTTTGATTTGGTAAGAGAATACCATATTTTCTTTATAATAATAGACATTTAATAGTCGCAACATCTTTTAATTGCAACGTTTTTCATTCGTCCGAGAGGTACTATGGCGCGCAGTCGACTTTATCTGTCTTCTGTTTGATTTGGAAGGGAGGGTGCAAGGACATCTTTAAATTTCTACCTTGGTATCTCTGTCCTATGATTTTAAAATAAAAAGCCAAACTTCAACCTTCCACGATCCATCCTGTGCAGACAGTTCGCGCCATTTCTCGGATNGGATTGCAATATTCGTGGAGTGAATTCCTTACATATGCAAGGGATCAGTGTACCTTGCACCTTATAAAGACAATTAGTAACCTCATCAAGGCATTTTAAAGTAGGCCTACTTCTATTCCAGATGTCTCATATTCTAACCTATTCGTAAACAAAAAGGTTCAAACTCGTTAACCTACAGCATCCTTTGAAACTGTCTTTGGAGCGTTTGCAGTACACTAACTCTGTGTATCCTACACAATGAAAGCCTGAAGTGTTTGCTTAGAGGTGCTATCCTTTCCTTGAGTGTAATGCAGACAACATGGTGTGCAACTTATCATCATAAGTGCATTGAAGTTTCTATGCAAAATTGCACACCAAAGTGATGAATGGTGCATGTTCTTTTCTAAAGGATGATGATCTTAGGACAACAGTTATTTACAGCAACACCAGTTGTTTGACACCAGATTTCACCCATGATTTTTAGATACCTTTATGCATGTCCCTACCAAAGCTTTTTTACAGTTCAGGTCTAGGCACAAAGATATTTTAGTTTATACCAAAGAGTATTATTAATTCCTCATAATTATTCATCAAGATAGAAATTCCAGAAAAGGCTTGGTAGAGTCATGCATAAAGGTTTCTAAACGACATGGGTGAAATCTGGTGTAAAAAAACCAATGCTACTGCAAATGACAGTTGTCCTAAGATCATCATCCATACTATAGGAACATGTACCATTAGGCACTTTGGTGTGCAATTTTATGTAAAAATATCAAGGCATTTATGGTCTCAAGTTGCACACCAAGTAATCTGCTTTATAACTTTTGGGAATGGGTAGCACATCCCCTTTATTAAAGCTGCATTTTCAAAGACATCTGTATGATTCAGTAATGACAAAATATGCTCTGTGCAAATGAAGAAATCTACTCGTAAAGAATTCATTAGCTAATACTGTCGGCACTACTTTTGATCTTAATTTTTTTTTTGATCTGGTAACAGAATACTTTATTTCCTTTATAATAAAAGACATTGAATAGTCGCAACATCTTTTAATTGCAACGTTTTTCATTCGTCCGAGAGGTACTATGGCGCGCAGTCGACTTTATCTGTCTTCTGTTTGATTTGGAAGGGAGGGTGCAAGGACATCTTTAAATTTCTACCTTGGTATCTCAGTCCTATGATTTTAAAATAAAAAGCCAAACTTCAACCTTCCACGATCCATCCTGTGCAGACAGTTCGCGCCATTTCTCGGATGTTTACATAGAAGTAATAGGTCAGAGTTGTTTCTCTTAGGTCATGCATTACGTTGCTCCAACCGGCATGTCGGATTGTTACTACGTGGGCGCAATACAAACTGTTTTAACTCCCTCCTGGCATTTGAACGTAAATACCTGACATTTCGATGTCAGTTAAGCTGACATTTTCCGGACGGAGATTCGTGGCATTTTCAACAAGTTGAACGTGATGGGCAGTGGAGAAAATTAGAGGATCCTGAAGTTTGAGAGTTAAACAGGGCCCATTGCGGACAAATCTGCAGTTGTGACGTTCTTAATGCTCTAATGTGTTTCAGTTATCACCATAGAAAAAAAACAAAACAGTTTCTCTCAAAGGCTATCTAAAAGTAAACAATAGTAGAACTTCCTTTTTGCATTCTGTCTGCTTCCTCGTGGTATTTGTCTGTCATTTGGAACGACCGTATATTGACAGGTAAACGTTGGTATCCTCAGATGTTGGTTTATATGTCCGATAAGTTGCATATTTTTTCTTCGGCGATCCACGGGAGAAGTTGTGTCATAGGTGATCTACTCTTGTAATTTCACCCCTCTCTCTCTCTCTCTCTCTCTCTCTCTCTCTCTCTCTTCTCTCTCTCTCTCTCTCTCTCTCTCTCTCTCTCTCTTCATTCAGTCAAAGAAAGCCCAGAGTGTCTGTTATCTTAAAGCAGCAGAACCTTAAAAACTCGAATTCTATGGGATCAGATCACAAGTTGGAGTGCGTAAAGCATATTAGTCTTTGGCTAAAACTTGACAGAGAATAATATAATGTATTCAAGATGTCATACCGCTGTGAACGTGCCAATTTTATGAAACTCATATGAACTCGTAATGATTAATTTTAATATAAATTCTTAAGGAAAACGCATCAGCACGATCATGCACGCTTTCTGTCCCTTAAAATAATGGAGTGTCCATGAAAAACAAAACACAAAATTTAAAAACGTGATGCTATATGAAGCCATGAAAATCGACAGCCTTTGACACTTTGAGTGCCCTGGCCCTGTGTTGGCAAGTAAGTAGGCCTATAGTACCTACACCACTCGTGCGAGATGTTCTTTTTATTACCGAATAAGAGATTTTTGTGGATGTTAAAAAGGTGGGGGTCTGGGGGGTGGAGGCGTCGTTAGTGACAGGAGCAAGTTTTATTTTTTAAAATCATTATTGGGTTAATTTGCCTGTATTTATTGGACAATTATTGATCACAGGTCCATCATATATCTGTCTTTACAATGAAACACTCGAAAACTTTCTTTCTAACATGGACACAGATCTAAATGAACATCGTTCCAGTCTTGGAACTTGGGGAAAAGTCTTGTTTAACCTTTTATCACTTTGTCCTACTCTCGCAACGGTCAGATTGACCTGGAACAAAGGTGAACGACTTTAGTTTAAAGCTCGAAGCTTTCATAAACATACATATATTAATATTTTAAAAACAGGGTTGATATATTATTTAAATTAAAAATGCCTGCACGTCACTCCATGTAAAGAAGAAAGAAGGGGAAGTTAAGTGTACGAGATGCAAACGGCGACACATCTCTGCCTGCAGATGTAAAGTAAACAATAACTCAAAGAAAATCTCTTTCTCTGTTGTTGGAAAACGAAACCGTACCAGACGGTTGTCGGTCCTCACAAGAGAGGAGAGAAAAAAAAAAGAGGGTGACATGGTTTGTACATGGCGACATGATAATAGGAAGTAGAATAGCTGTATGTCGAGCTATATTTTATTAAGCGGAGTGATGATATTTACACAAAATGTCATGTTTTAGATGTGTCTGGATCTGCGATGAAGATAGTTGTGGGCTGATACAGTACTTGAATTTGTAAGTATCGCTATACTCAATCTTCAAGCCCTACTTTTCGAAAGTATCCACTGCATTTTGAGTCTGGTACATTTACTTAGTATAGTGCTGGGCGGCCTGCCTTACTGATACTTTCAATACCTGTTATACTTTCGGTACGGTCGATACTTCCGATGCCTTTTAATACCGCTAGGCTTTCCACTTGGGAAACTGCGTAGCAAGTTTGGTAATAGGGATCGGAGGAGGATCGAAATTAATTACCATACAGTACTGATACCAGATCACTACAGGCTCTTTGGTGAAAAACGGTATCTTATGGGTTGTTATTCTGTTTGTGAATATCGGACTGGAATCTAACTTGTTTTCGATGCTTTCGATATACTAAGTCATTGGTCGCTATTATGTCATGATGGGCAAATTATACCTTGAAATTTCGAACACCTACTACAAGTATAATATTTGAAATCGAATAAGAAGTGGACGGGAAAGCTGCAGAACTGAAGGGTACTTGATCCTCCTGCCATCCTATAAACAAATCCCACTCTTTTCCCCATTTTCGGTAGTTCCGCCTCTGAAGTTAATCACAAAGGGTTGAATCATTAAATGTCACACGAACCTGAAGCACTGAGGTCAAGACTCTGTTAATTCCATGACACACTGGAATGAATGTGACTGCAATTTGATGAATAATCAGCTCCGCTATTGGCTATAGAAAAGGCAGGGCATTGAAGAAAGAAAGCAAAAGAAAATGAATGATTTCAGGCCTGAGAACTGAAGGCACAGAACCTGCCAGACATGCTCTTTAACACAGTATTCACACATACTGTCACTGTGTCACAGTGTCCTTCATTTGATTAACCGGTTTTTACACTTTTACCAGACAGACAGCGGGGAAAGAGGCTGGAGAACAGTGGAAAAAAGAAAGAGAGCAGGGGGCAAGGGGTCAATGTATTATTCAAAGATAATATTGAAGAGGGGTTATATAGCCAAACTGTGTGCATGGCGATTTGTGATATATATCAACTAGACACTGGCTCAAGACTGATGTGCTGAGAATAGACCGTTCATCCTCGTGTCACATCGAGTGTTACAAAAATATGAATTAAGGATGATCCCCGGGTTACTAAGAATTTTCTTATAATAATTTAATAGCAGAGTAACTCAGAAGATTGTAGCGGAGGGTGAAGATGGGCGAGTAAGCAGCTGTCAAGATGTACGAAAGCGACTGTATAGCATAGAGTGAAACATGAGGAGCGCTTTTAAATTCCGTCAAAAACTTCGGACCTTTCTGTCCGACGTTCCGAAAGGGTTAAACAGTATCAGTTTGTTTTATTTTTGTTTTTAAATCGTGACGTTTAAGGAAGATAAAAACCTGAAGCTCTTCTCTCCTGTTCAAAATTCTGATTGTGCGTTTAAACTCACAGCAGTATCTATTAAGTCAAGGAACGATTGCATTGTAAGTATTCTTTTTACAGGAGGATAGGAAATTCATCCATATTCTGTTACTATGCAAATCAAGGCATTTGAGTAACGTAGCTTTACCAAGGCAACTGACTGAGATGTGCAAAATACATGAAAGAATAAAATTTATTGGTATTTTGTGCATCAGTCCATTCAAAATGTTTGATCTGGTGGTTACTAGATCTACATGTAAGTCGGTCAGCCAACTGGCTAACGAGCCGCGAAAAGTTTAATTTTCAGTAATTACAAAGTCTTACCACCTCTACTGCCTGTCAAAAGACCTTATCCCTCTCTCTTTATGCTAATGTCTGGCATTACTATACTTGTACATAATGGAAAATAGAACAAGAAAGAAAGACAGAGAGAGAGAGAGAGAGAGAGAGAGAGAGAGAGAGAGAGAGAGAGAGAGAGAGAGAGAGAGAGAGAGAGAGAGAGAGAGAGAGAAAAGTTCAACTACTGGATGATTGCCCGAGGAAAGCTGCTGCTGTAGAGGGGGGGAAAACAAACCTAACATCAGCCTGCAAGCGCATACTGATGAGATCTTTTGAGAGAAACCCGTTCTCATCGGTGTGGTTATACGCCCCTGTAGATGTCGACATTAAAAATCTCGCCCAGTGAGTGACAGACATGTTTAACGGCGACCTTCGTAGACCCTTAGACATATTTTCCCACTTCCCTACATACCTGGCCTCGTGAACAGTACAAAACTAGAGCATCTGTCAATGCAGGTCAGAATGAGTCATACGGGCAATTATTTCACAGACAAGACAAACACTGAGGGGCGTAAGATTGAAAGGGTATTCAGAGGGGCTACAGGTGTTGAGAACATATTCCTGACTGGTCTGTTGCGTGACTGCATAAAATGTACTTTACATACTTCGGCAGCACGGAGGGAGGACGCTCATAGACTCTAAGAATGAAAAAAACTGATATTATTAATAGAGAGCTTTCATTTGTAAGTTCGGATCTCTTGCACAACATTAAGGCATAAGCATATTATATGCACATATGACATTAGCAGGTGTTTACGATCACATTGCACGTTGGGAGCAAGTATAATCAGGTATAAATTTCACTAGTTCATAACGTCCTCTTGTTCATAACAGCAAGGAATTGCCATTTATTATGCAGTTGCCTACCTCTGTCATAACGCCTCGGTTATAAAAGATTCAACTTTGAAAAAATAAAAGCTCTTTAACAAATGACCTAAGCTCAGACATCTGCCTCGCCGACTGTATACAATAACAAACAGTGGGCCTACCGACCTCCAACCTCAATGACTCGAAAAACCGACTCTCTTTTTTTGCAGTGCTCTGCTCCTCGCCTGGAGAAAGTTCACGAATTAAAAATAGAAAGGGATTTCCTGACCTCTTCTTTGTGACGTCACGGAAATGGCGGAACTGAGTGCAAATGTCAGATACGCGTCACAGATTCCTTATTGTCTATACAAATTGCCTTCAAACATCTCACTAAATCGAAATTTTGGACCGGTGCGACACGTGTACCCCAGAATTCGAGTTTGTGAGGTCATATAGAAATGAAAGACGCAAAAGCTGATGAAATATCGAGCAACATGGCGTGACTCAGTTTCAGGTTTTGCTTCAGTATCTATAAATCTACTGTGACATGGAACCGCAGTGATTACAGTGCAACATATTACGTGGGTTAGCGGTGAGTCAACATCTGAATTTTCAAGTGTCCCGATGCTCAGCCTCCGAACTTTAATTATCGATAGTATCGATCCTATTTCAATTTGATAGTTGGTACGGGATAGGTATTTCGATACTTTTAACACTTTACCTTACTTTCGCTGCTTTCGATATTTCCAGCACTTTCGACTCTTCCGATACCTTCGATCCTTTTGATACCTTTTTTTCTTCACCAATAAATACGGTTTGATTTTGAGAATCGGAAGAGGACCGAAATTAATTTTGTGCCATCCACACTTTCGATACTTTTGATGGTCCTGCGACACCTCCGAATTTTCTATACTTCCAATACTGAATCGAAATCCTTAGATATCGAAAGTATGGATATCCAGGAACGATACCGCCCACCACTAAACCACAATGATTATAATAAAAGAAAATATGCCTTTACGTGGCAGGGTAGAGGAGGAGGAGGAGGAGGAGGAGGAGGAGGAGGAGGAGGAGGAGGAGGAGGAGGAGGAGGAGGAGGAGGAGGAGGAGGAGGAGGAGGAGGAGGAGGAGGAGGAGGAGGAGGAGGAGGAGGAGGAGGAGGAGGAGGAGGAGGAGGAGGAGGAGGAGGAGGAGGAGGAGGAGGAGGAGGAGGAGGAGGAGGAGGAGGAGGAGGAGGAGGAGGAGGAGGAAGTGGAGGAAGACAGGCTATTCATATTTTTGAGCTTCTCCGCACAACTTAAAGCCATGTCTAGTTTAAATGCGTAATTTCAAAACGATAAAGATCTATTGAGACGCTAGTCTTTACGAATACAATATAGAATACAATATATTACAGTTCCCTCTAGAAGACCTTTGTCTTTTGACAGTAATAGTATTGTCCGTCAAGACAACCAACTTTGTTCCCTCCAAGACATCGGTAAGTCCTAGATCATATATGTTAGATTAACTTCCCATATACAAAAGGACAGGAGAAGACGAGGAGGGGATATGCGATTTAATCACGAAAAGCCAGATCATTTGTCAGATTCGAGAAGTGAATCGCAGATGTAGTGCTCAGAAATTACCCTATAAGGATACGCCGATGTAATGAATTTTTTTTTTTAAGTGCCCAGTGACACAGAGGCCCGTCAAATCTCTCCTCGACTTTTTTCTTTCAAGGCAACGTTGAGCTAAGCTAAGCTCACACAGTCTAGATCTAGACTAGATCAAGGTATAAGTCTTAACGTACAAACATTGCGTACTGAAAGAGGCAAGAAGTGGCAAAACGAAGAAGATGGTGGGACAGCGGGAAGGGGGTGGGAGGGAAAGGAGATCCCAATTCTCTCATCATTATTTTACAGCTCAAAAACTTGTCAAACGTAGATATCGATCTGAGTAAGACACTGTAATCATAGTGATCGCAAGCGGTTCATAAGTCCAAGTGCACCCTGCCATTTCATGATGCGGGCCAGTTTCTTATTAAGGCAACTTGTGAGGGCAATATGCTATATTATAAAATGTAGGTGTATGTTTATCAGAATTCCTCCCGTAGCATTAAACAGTGTAAAGCATTCATAGCTTATCGTAACTTGGCATGACATGTTTTACATCCTTAGCAGGTCGATTTTTCACTGCGGGCCACTCGCTGGCCAGTCCTGTTTCGGCTACATCTAGCGGTCATCTTAGGCAGAAAGAACATCAACGACAGGCCAAAGAGGATGAACAAGTACTGTTTTATTTCTGTAGTCCGTTAAACCTGTCTGAATGTATAATATGTAAATTATAAAGCACAGAAAGATACTGAGATAGGGCAGGACAGATAAAGAGCAGGACAAGAAAGATGATTTTTTTTTTTTTGCGAAGAGAGAGCCACGGTGAGATTTCATTATGTATAGTTATGTTTGACGTATGCCTAATAAAGATTTGAACTTGAACTTGAACTTGAACTTGAGTCAAAGGATTTGTTAAACTCAAAGAAGTAATTCATTATCTCTCATTGTGATATACGTCTGTGTTATAACGCATTTCTTTCAAAGCTGCTGCACTTTGTCATTAATCTAGTCTATAATTACTTCCATTCAAACGCGGTGGTTAGCTGAGGTAACGTTTAAATACAGATCTAGAATAATCCATGAGGACAAGTGCCTGAAAGCTGATGAAATTGAGAGGATGATTCAGTGTCGCAGTCTTTAGCTAGATCTGTAAACTGCGACATATTATGCCTTATTTAAATCTGCTTCGTAATAAACATAAAATTAAATGCATTTGTATGCGTGGGTTGATACCGCCTGCGTCCTCACAACGTTTAAAATCCAGTACAGTATGAATGAGTAATTCAACTGACAGCCATCGAATACTAGACTTTCAAGATAAACTTCGTCACATGGACATGTGGCCACTATGACAACATGAGCTCACTGACACCAGTGGTGGCCAGTATCGAATCTCAGTATTGATAATTTCTATACTTCGGAATTTAGCTTTACTAGCGGGAGTATCCAAACTCTCGGGAGTGTTGAAAATACCGAAAGTATCAGAAGTCGAAAAGCATACCGTGTGTTAAAAATCAGAGTCGAAATAGGACGGCTACTTTCGAGCTTGAAGGCAAATTACCGCGATACTGAAAGATTCAGGTATCGGCCCACCACTAACTGACACGTCAGGCTTCATTCATCTCAATAGCCCGCCAAGACTCCTACTTTACCCCACGGCAACGTTGGGCCAACGCTATTTAGACTATGTTAAAAAATCAGTCATGCGCATGGGCGACGATGGAAGGGGGAGGAGGAGGCGGCTGACCTGCAGATTTCATCATCCATAGCCCACGGGAACGTCTATCTAGTCCGAGCACACACACACACACACAAAATGTTAGATATGACAATAAAACCCTGGGCCTACATTTTATAGTTTGCTTTGAAACCGAGCGCCAAGGCCTCATGAAAGAGAGTCACTGATGCTTACTTAAAACTTTCTACGCCGTCACTCATGTATGGCGGGAACGGGCCGGAAGAATTTCATGAGCTCAGATACATAGCCTAGATAGTCATGTCTGCCAAGTTAATCTGTTATCATTTCTATCGGCTTTAATTCGTACCATTGGCGCGTAGGTGTAAGTAGTACTACGTACATAGATAACATACCATCATTACCTCTCTACAAACGGAGATCAGAAACGCTGTTCTTTATAGTCCATATTATGGTCTGTCTTGCCGTGAAGGATGGTGTACCATAGTAACTAACCAATTACAGAGGTAACGCTGGTATGCCATTTGTCGAACATTGAAATTTTGTACTTTTCATTATTACATCTACCAGTCTAAGCCATATATCATGACAGTAACGTTATAAAAGATAAATATTATTACTAATGATAAATTCCAGTGATTTCTAAAGCCTTCCAAAGTCCACCCCGCTCCCCCTCCTTTTTATGTGTGCACCTAAGCACTGTTTCACAGTTGGATAGACGAGATGGGGCGAACGAAGATTGGAAGTTTAAAACGCGGAAGGTACTTCTTGGAAGTTTACAAGATTCCCGGCTCACTCTCCCACCTCCCTCCCCACTATCGCCCCTGCCCCTCAAACCAGCCACTTACAGTGTTGCTACTTTCTTCAGGGACGCCCTTGCCGTATCTTATATCGCTGAAGTCACGACTTATTGATACACACGAGTATAAATTTACCAGCCAAACACTTGAAACTTGTCTAAAAGTTTATTTAAATTTTGGTATGTAAATAGGTGTAGATGTTAACGAAGACTACAAGCTCGTGGGCGGACAGTACTACAAAATTTGCTTTTCACGACAAGACTTTGTTGAGGAGGGTGTGGCTAGATTCATCAATATATACTATTATAAACCAACCAAGTTAATATTAAATTTCTTTTCTGATGCACGTTTAAGTTTTCTTTTTAATCAACCAATTTACATTTTGACCAGTTTAAACATCATGCGTAGCTTCGCAACCATATGACGTCACACAAATGAAGTCACACGCAAGCTTTAGTCGGAAAGGTCAAACACTGGTTTCGAGATTAATTAATGCGTTGTAGTCATATGACGTTACAAAGCGGAAATACGATTCAGAAGCTTTGGGCAAAGGGGATGATCAAGTGTACATCATCATCACTGTTCACTTGTAAGTTAAAACCTTAGAGATAATACCAGATATATCATAATAATAATAGCGTCATGAGATGTTGCACATCTTTAGATATCCTGGGAATATCCCGCCTTGTGCTTGATTTAGGGTTACGAGCAGGATTACAAAAGAGAAAGCACATAGATCTATGAGAAGTTTGTAGACACTGATATCAAAGGACCTTTCCAAGGTTGTTTTCTTCCTTCCGGAGCTCTATCTTTAACCCTACACCTAACACCATGATGGGGAGTCTCCTCTCTATAGTCTATATGATGAAAACCGAACTGGAACTTCAATAAAACTTAGCCATAATGCAGGAATGGAGCAAGAATAGATTTAAATCAAGAGAGTAAAATGCCAGATCTGTCCCAATGTCTTAGTGTTAGAGGGACACGATAAGAATGCACCGAATGAACTGTTCTGTATAGTCTAGTTGTGTAGGGCTAGGTTGAAGATGTTTTTTCTTCCCCAACTCAGTCAGTGTTATTTTGCCCCTAACCGTAATCCGAGCACACCTTGTGGAAATCCCAGAATATGATCCCCGAGTCCCGCACTTCCCAAAGAAAAGCCCTCATCTTCTTCTTCTTCTTTTTTTCCTTCTCCACCTCCTCCTCGTTCTTATTCTTCTTCTCTTTCTTCTTTCTCTTCTTCTCTTCCTTCTTTCTCTTCTTCTCTTCCTTCTTCTTTTTCTTCTTCTTCCTCTCTTCCACCTTTGCCTCCTCCTCCTCCTTGTTCTTCTTCTTCTTGGGGACCTATCTGCTCCATAATAGTAATTTTCCTTTTGACCCCGCACCATGTTAATCCATTCTTGCCACCCAACAGGGATATTTAGTCAAGAAATAGTCAATCAAAATTTTATAAAAACAATCCCTCTCTCTCTCTCTCTCTCTCTCTCTTTCTCTCTCTCTCTTTCTCTCGCGGGGCAGGGGGCATACTATTCGAAATCGATGGCGCTGCAAACCGCCATTCGCATGGCAGTTTTTGCCCCCAAAATTACGTTTGGATTTTTGTAACATGACCTGATGTGCCTGACTAATAAAATAACAAAGCCCCACCACCTCCACATAACAACATTATAGTAACGAGCAATACTGAGGTATTGTTTTCCTTATATTCCAGTAATTAGTGCTTTCCTCTTTCCATTCTTACTGATTTGCACTGCAATGCACAGCGAATTATCTGGTCACTTCATGAACGTGCGTGCATGAACTTCAACTGATCTATACTATCTTATCATGTCATAAGGTTTATTCTTTGTGAAGAATAGGTCTGTGTTTCATTAAGAGCCCTTCCCCTTTATTCGTTCCAGCATTCTTAACCTACTGTCTTGCATCGGTGTTAAGACGCGGCTTTAAAAACTCCTGTTTTTCGTTTGGTACACCAGCTATTGCTTTAAAGCTTGAGGTTTAAAGAGCTAGGATTTGAATACCTGCCGGCCCACCAATTTCGCCGTCACTTGTGAAATTTGAGGCGGAACAATCGACCGTCGTCATTAGCTTTGACATGCCAAACATTCCAACATTCCGTGCATTTCACTCCCCACTCCCTTCTCCATTCACCTTCCGGCAGTGTGCCACAAAACTTTTGGCGGATCTTGGGTTTAATTGTCAAATTTTCTGTTTTCTATATTCTCCATTTCGTTCATGCCGATCACATTGTCTATATGCATATCCCTTTGTTATTTCATTTTCAAGCAGTCTACTTACTCGATCCCCACTTTCCTGTGTACACTTGTCTTTTTGTCACGCGAGCGTCTGATCAGGCTATAGAAACATACCACTGTATAAGGTTTTCATGTTTTGACCCAATTTAGCATCCCACAGAAAAGAAGCACCAAAAACTTTTCTGTTTTTTAAAGCCAAAATACCTACAAAAGAAAGCAAATTTGGAATTTGGCTTTATAAAGCAAATTTGGCAACAGTGGACTACAAATTAAATCAGTTTTGTATCGCACCAGGTCAGTCAGCGTGCCTGCTCGGAGTAATCTGTAATGAATTAGGCAAACGCCTGTGGGATACTTCATTTTCTTTAATATACCGATACTGTATACAAACGGACCCTCTGCATCTCTGCAGTAAATTATGTGACTCATACAGCAAATTTTAGTTAGATTAGTGCCACTAGTTCCACGCGGTCGATTACAGCAAAATCCACAATCCTCAATTTGCGAAGTTATTGTGTGAAGCAAACGACCATACTGCCACTGCAGCATTTACACTGCTTCTCTTTTATTATTTATTATGCTCAAACATGTCCTTGTAAGTAAACATATCGGTTAAACTGAGAAAATATATAACACGTCAAACGACTTTTATTGGCGCCAGCCTCCTTAAACATCCGCCATATTCGAGGAATTTGGCCTCAAGACGCTAAGTTGGCTGCAGACACCACAACAGGCTACGCAAACAGAAGTGACGTCATGCGCATAAGGACGTCAGACTTGAAATATGAAGCCGGTTACTCGGATATGGGAAAATCCATTTTGTGCAAATTTGGGGGCAGACGATGAACCATCACTGACCAAAAAAGGACCATCTGCACAAAATTTGTGACTCACACAGTAAATTTGAGCAAAATCGGTTGAGAAAGAAACTCACACGAGAGCGTACAAAGAAAAGTTTTATATATATATATATATATATATATACTGGTGAAAGCACTCGCAAATTTGCGGGGTTATCGTGCGAAGCAAAAAACCAAACTACATCTACAACATTACCATCGCTCCTCTTTTTGTACGTATTGTGCTCAAACACGTTATTGTGTGTAATCATATCGGCTAAAAATTAATGATTTTTCTCAAAGTCAGCCTCTCTAAAAACCCGCCATATTTGAAGAATTTGGCCTCAAAACACCAATTTGGCTGCAGATACCACAATAGTAGTGACGTCATGAGCATAAACGTCAGTTTAAAAAAAATGGAACATGTAATTTGGATAAGGGAAAATCATTTTCTACATATTTCAGAGACAATCAGGAACAGCGCTGCCCACCAATTTGTAAAAAAATGACCAGTTATGGTCGGTTTGTGACTTACACATGATGAAATCAGTGGAGAAATTAACACCCATGATATGCATATTAGCGTTATTTGGCTGTTGGCACAGCCAAGACTAGGACTTGCATCTTTCTATCGGACAGCACCAGTATTCGATATATATATATATCGTGACAAACGGTCATGATGAGACTAAACACTATTTCACTTTTATCTCTCTTTTTCTCAGGAGATAAACACTAACCAAACACTCTCAACAAGAACAATGGCAACTTTCGATGAGAAAATCACCAAGTTCTTCCAGGAAGCCGATATTGATGGTAGCGGCGCCCTCTCTCGATTTGAGCTGTGTAAAGTGCTCCAGAAGGCCGGAGATGGTCGGAGTACAGAGGAGATCTCGGTAAGTGGCAGTCTGTTGGTACTACGGATGAGGGGGG
>JAWQUT010000023.1:1989191-2006276 GCA_033807755.1 Ellobium chinense
GGGGGGGGTGGGGTGGGAAAGAGAGAAAAGCAGGCAGGTAAACATAAACAGGCTGACAGGTTTACCTGAAAGAGGCCGGCAGGCAGGCAGTTAGACAGGGAGGCAGACGGCCATACCTACAGGCAGGCATGGAACCATAGAGAGTACAGACAGACAGACAGATAGACAGACGGACGGACGGAAGGATGGATGGATGGATGGCTAGCTGGCTGACTGGCTGGCTGGCTGGCTGGCTGGATGGATGGATGGATGAATGAATGGATGGATGGATGATTGGATGGATGGATGGATAGATGGATGGATGGATGGATGGATGGATGGATGGATGGATGGCCTCTCGCCTACCCATTCTGCACCTGCGTTTTTAGTCTAAAGTTCGCATACATCTTGGCAATATTTTCTTACCCTTTGTCAATCTTCTCTCAGGGCTGGTATGATGAGATCGATAAGAACGACGACGAGAAGATGACATTAGATGAGCTGAAGGCGGCACTAGCAGCAAGAGACCCTAAAGACATCAAGTAGGTATTTAAGGTTTTGGCGGCCTTTTAATGTTTCTCTATTTATTTCTCCAGTCGCTACTTCATCGCGCTTTCAAAAACCTCCCTAATCCACTCTATACAGATATACAGAAGGAGCTCGCAAAATCGTTTTTTTTTTCAGGGGACCTAACCACAGTGCTGGACGAATCTAGAAGCAAATGTAACATATGCACCAGGACCCGCATGTTATTCTCAAGGATCCCGCACTATATGCTTGCTGGATTATCAGTTGAAATGAGCAATCTTATGCCAGGTTTCTTGTTCAGCGACATTTCTTCGGCGAGATTTGTGACCGCGGTACGCAAGGCGAGCGTCCGCGAAGTGTAATATACACTATCTCCAAGCGAAAGAGAACATCACCGATCATCAGGGCTCAGCACTAGACTTAATCCGGTCCTAGTACTCCTAGACTAGCTTATCGAGCAAACCTCATTTTTGTATAGATTACTAGATTCGGGGCCAGGGTGTTGCAACGAGTATGGAGACTTCGAGTACATGAGGATAGAATGAAAACGTTTTGCTATATTCCTGTTTCACTAACGGATGAAAAGGGGGAAGGATGTTTGTATTTCGTAGGTACCGTGAAATTCAGTCTTTATTCTTCAAGTTAGATAAGATAAGATAAAATAAGATAACATAAGATTATGGATAAGATTATTCTTCAAAATTTGATACTCTCGCTTTTTTTTTTTTAGGGTCCTGATACTCCGTACAGGGTGGATATTTCATTCCTTTTTAGATACCCTTTTACACTTTAGATACATTTCGATTTCTTCCGATACTGCTGCAAGGTCAGTTAGGCAGTCTGGGTCAGACAAACTCTCGCCGCTTACAACGAAAGTATCGATTTGATACTGAAACTCCAGAGCTTGAATCGCCATACCCACAGCCAAATTGCTAAGGATAGAAAATATGAACACTCAGAAACGAAATTGTTCTCCAGTTAAAGGGAGGCACCGAATCGTCTCTCCCCTTCCCTTTCCCTTCCCCCCCCCCCCCCCCNCCCCTGTCTCACAATCCAAGACCACTATAAAACTGTAATACCTTAAACCCTCCGCTCTTCTGGTTTTTACGCGGCAGTCCTGAACCCTCTTACAGTCCGCCATGCGAGTTTTTCTCTTGTTTTCTTTTCAATCCTACCCCAACCATCTCACTTACTGTGGTCAGTCACCCCCCCCCCCNCCCCCCCTCTCTCTCTCTCTCTCTCTCTCTCTCTTTCTTTCAGCTCTGTCCTTCACTTCATCTCTTCATTTTCTTGCCATCTTGCGCTTCTGAACATAGATCCAGACACCACCGGTTAGCACCAGTTTTTGTCTGCGTCGAACGAGATATTGATCCCGATGTGCGAAAACACGACTGTGTTGTCAAGCTTTTTTTTTTGCTTTAACATTCTATCCTTTACAGTAAATCACGCTTAGAAAGACTGAGAAACTACTAGGCCAAAACAAAATCCTCTCTCTTTCCCTTCCTTCCACTCACTCACTCACTCACTCACTCACTCACTCACTCACTCACTCACTCACTCACTCACTCACTCACTCACTCACTCACTCACTCACCTACCTACCTACCTACCTACCTATCTATCTACCTACCTACCTACCTATCTATCTATCTATCTATCTATCTATCTATCTATCTATCTATCTATCTGCCTGCCTGTTAGCCTACTTCCCTCCTCTCTCCACCAGCCCATCCATCCATCCATCCATCCATCCATCCATCCATCCATCCATCCATCCATCCACCGCTTTATTTTCTCTCCAGAGATAGTGAGCTAAGAGCTGCCTTCCAAGACATGGACGCTGATGGTTCCGGCGCCATCACTGTAGATGAGATGAAAAGCATCTTGGAATCGCAAGGTTTAGGCGGTGAGGCCGAGAAATTCATCGATGCCGTCGACAAGAATGACGATGGAAAAGTCAACTTCGAGGAGTTCCTTAAGATGTGGAGGGAAGGACTGTAAATCCAGCGGCGGCACTTACAGGATGTAGGAGAGGAGGGGAGGGCATAGGGGGAAGAAGAGGAGGAGGAGAAGAGGACTTACACAGAACGTGACCCATTCTCGCTATGAGGGACATCCATGCATTATTTAAATGGTGTTAGACAAACGAAATTTCACGGTTCACACCACAAACTTTTTTTGGCATGTTAATACTTTATTTACGCGACGTTCTTGCTGAAGTATACACCATCTCTAAAACATTGAATACTTACTTGCTCAGTCTCATATTACCTGGTCTGGCCCGTCAAACAATCACGGTAACTTATCGGATAAATCGACCAGCTTGTTTCGAAGTTCTTGCTCATTTTGTTGAAGAAGCCCACAGTTCTGTTCCAGCAACATACTTTTTAACTTAAAATAGGCTGAAACGGGTCTAACACTACTATTTCATCAATCGGCAATTGAACACGACGGTTCGCGACACTGAATTTAATCAGTGTAATCAAATCAACACTTTATGACCGAAATAGAAGGCGATATCCTGGCACCGTTATGAGCTTATTAATTTTGCTTTCAAATTGTGATTAAAAGTTGCAAGGATCTACGTGTGTTCCTCTTAGTAAGGATAGGTCACGAAACAGTGATAAAAGCACCCACAGGCTGATTGCTGACATTAAGCGAAGGAAGCCAATGTACAGAGATGGCCGTAGACACAATGGAAACTCAATAACATGTCTGTATTAACAGTATATAAGGCTGACATAAGAAATTTGGTCTGCCTTCCTCCTTGAGTCCCACCATTCGAATTACTAAGTCCAGTTGTGCTTTTTCCTCATGGAACCAGGTTTGTACGTCACAAGTCTAGTGGCGGAAAACATTGCCCCACGAGTAAAGAATCGTTGCAATACTCTACTTTTTGTTTTGTCTTTCCAATCCAAAGTTAAACTTAATTCAATTTTGAGTAAGACACGGATTACCATTACAGTTTCTAAACTGTGGTAAATCCAAATAACGCTTGACTGGTTATTGGTAGACAAATATTACCAAGCGCAACTAATGTAATACATGTACTTTCGATACCTCGAAAACTGCTGCCATGATGCGATAGGTCTCTGTTCGCTATCGCCTTTCGCAGTGGACATGTTGAATAAATCAGTCTGAAACAAGATTTCTAACAACTTAAGATTGTACAATCGATTCGTTAAAACTGCAAATGGCATAATCCGTGTTAGGTTTACGCTGTTTCCTGTAACTTCAGTGAACATACATCACGTGTCATTTTTTTTTTGGTGTTATCAGATGTCTATTTATCTTAAAGGAACTACGACGGCTTTGAAGCATATATATATTATATATATATATATTTATATTATATATATATATATATATAATTTTTTTGTTTTTGTTTTTCAATGTCCACACGATAAAAGGAATGGATAGCCACAAATCTTTCAATATTTGACCTACGACCAAAGTTATCTATTATTATGATAATAAAGGACCAGATTGTGTTACGCCCCCTGGCAGTTTCGTAGCACACTGACTTGTTTTCTGGTGGGTGAGGGAAAGGAGTTAAAGATGAAGCATCAGTCCTTGGAGGTTTAAAAAAAAAAATCAGCATTTTCTAACCACTAGCTGAACGCACTGAACAATCTATATTGTACATGTATTAAGGAACAAGTGTATGATTTGTTACTCGTTATTTAAATTATGTTTTCTTGAATACTCTGTTGGCTTACTGCATTCCAGATTCCGATGGATTTCTCCCTCATGCGTTTTTCATATTCTCTGTATATATTCGCATTTTATTATTTTAAGACAACCTTCATTGATAAGAACCTTCGTTACGACAGAATTAGTGCTGCCTTCAGCGACCACATCTGTCTCGAAATGTCTCGAAATACATTCAAATGAGAATTTAAATTCCTTCACGAAATCCTGCTCTTTTTAAGATTAAAAAAAATGATCTGATTAATTAAAATAATGTTTGGATGACCCAGTTATTATTTCTCGGAATAAACATCAGAAACCAACACTGAGAAAATTTTTAAAAAAAAGTGCTATTGTGTATTAAAATGGAAGGGAAATAACCGTGAAAAATGCCATCGTCTTTGATGTGCCGTTAAGACTTACTCGCAGCTTATCCCCCTTTTGCCTTCTACTTGCTGAGGTCAAAACTTGCAGCTAACTAAAGACATAACTCAAATGTATTAAGTTTCAAGGGTATCATTTCTCGACGGCCAGGAAACATCATGATTATAAGATTTATGTCTTTGTCCTGACGAAAAAAAATCGGGAGAATTTTCAAGTATATGTAAACAGCATGCAATTACCCAACCTGAAATGGCAAAGAGCAAATAAAAATGAAAAAAAAACTTATACATTATTCTTATTTATTCTTGTTCGCGTTTTTATGTCAGTTTTGGAACTGCCCACACATATTTGAATCTATACATTTGAAATTCATCCATCCATGATCAAAATCGAAAGCAATTCGCCGACCCAAATGTTACTCTGTTGCATCACATCTTGACTGCATTAAGTGTAATATTCCTAACTGCTATAATCGCCTGTGCTTTTTGCACTACTATACTGTCAACACTGCGATATCTTTACATTCCTTGAGTCATTTTTCTTTTTATTCACTTTGTTTACGTTTGTAAAACTTTTTCACATTACACAATTCTTGAACAAAGTTTTTTTGTGTTATTTGTTACGTTTAATATTTTGATCATAAATGTGTAGTCTTGATCGTTTTCATGTTTCTTTTTAAACACTGTTATTATTGTTACTGTTATTTTGGTCTGTCTTTTAGAATCAGTTGCTGGTAACAGTGTTGTCATTATTTCTGATGGTGGTGGTGTTGTTGAGGATGGTGATACATTAATGAGACATATGGATACTTTCCTTTACATGCATTAGGCACTCTTTTATAATGAAGTTCAGATCTCAAACATAAAGCTAATGCTAAGGTATGTATGCGTATATTATACGGCATTTCCATTTTTTTTTCAGAACATACGGTAATGCCCGATAAGAACTAGAATCAAATCCAAATATCACATCTGGTTTGTAAAGTGCAGCATGACCTTGAGACCAGGAAATAATGCCATGGTTATGCGCATGCCTATCTGTGCCATACTGGTTCGTAAGAGATGCAAACTTGCAAATAAAACATCTCTATTACTTCCACGTACCGTGGCTAGCCTCTGGATGTACATAGAGCCGTTCCTAGTGGGAAGGAGTACTACTACTAATAATAATCCAACAGTAATAATAACAATAATGGTGATGATAATAATAATAATAATAATGATACTGTTTATAAGTCTCGTATCCATGCTAATGGCCGCTCACGCGACTTCACATTAATATTACCAGCGCAGGTCACTCTAGGACTTTCTCAACTCCCTAAGGAGTGTATCATGCTCCTGCCATTGAAGGCGCTGATCTCTAGCATTCTGACAATATCTTTTACTGCCTACAACCGGGTACGCATTTTACAGTCGGGTGGACTGAGGAAAATGTGGGCGAAATGCTTTCCAAACGCACTTACAACACGACCATAGTCGGAAATCGAACGCACGTCCGCAACCTTTCGGCCGCGCTGCTAGGAGTTCTCACACACCAGTCACAACGACCTGTTGAGTACAAACAGGGTGACTGCACGAGACCCAGTAATAAATCGCGAGCAGCTGGTGGTGATATGGTGGTACACGGGCATTTATCACCCCAGTATATCCCTGCAATAAATTATTGTACACAGTATTGTGTTAACCTAACCTTCTCTGTATTTCATCATTACGGCAGGACAAAAACAGGCTGTAATTAGGGCTGCTAAAATAATAGTCTAGGTCATGGGAAAGAACACCGATAACTTCTAAAATACTCCAGTTAGAGAATCAGTTGAGTGAACAAGTTCATGTTTCTTGAGGGAGACACATATTCATATTCCACTTAGTGCGTCGATCGTCTACCGAGATTTTGATCAAAGGCGAGACCGACAGACAAAAAGACAAATAGGCAGAAACACAGTAGACAGACCAACCAACAAACCGACCAACCAAACGGCCGGGCAATGCAGCCGATCTACCAATTCAGCGACATAACCAACCAACCGACCGACCCAGCCAGCCAGTCACGCAAGCAAGCAAGCAAGCAAGCAAGCAAGTAAGCAAGCAACCAAGCAACCAAACAAGCAAGCAAGCAAGCAACCAAGCAACCAATCACCAACTGACCGATCTACCGACCGATTCAATCAGCCAGCAAGCCAGCCAGTAATCCAGCCAGCCAGCCAGCCAACTAACCAACAAACCAATCAACCAACTTACCCAGAAGCAAGCATCGAGGACAGCACCTTCATATTTCTTCAATCCCTCCACACCGGACTCGTGAGCATAAGTATAGATGTAGTTGGCAAAAGATGACTGAAAATGACATAAGATTTCACTTGAAAAATGATGGCTTTGATAAAGATGTTAATGATGGTTCAAATTACGCCAAGATACAAGATGACTCGTGTAATCGATATTGTAATGATGCTGATAATAATAACAAAAATGATGATGACAGGGTCATATTAAAAAGTCAATGCTCTATTTCATGGTTTCTTAGATATTTACGAAACAAGGACAGAAGGCTGCTTTGCTATCAAGGGGAGCGAAGGAGGCTAGGGACAAGAAAAAAAAAGGCAAGAAATATATAAACCAGTTGTGACAATTTGACTCATCTTGTCACTGCCACCCATAATGAAATAGTGGAAACAGTTGCGATTATAAGGCATAGCGGTCATCCGTTGTGTTCTAAGTGGAAAGTAAAATACATAGAGCTCTCTTTTATCCTAAAAAAAGATTGAAATTGCGTTGATAATATTCAAGCGGAGTGGATTGTACTTTGTGGCAAATATTCACTATAGGTTTTACCTACCTGTAAACCATCAAAGACGAATAGTGATATACAGGTGACCAGAGTAACCATGATAACCTCACGAGGTCCGCATGCGCAGCAGGTGTCCCGGAACCAGCCTCCGAGTCTATCCACTTTGAATCCTGAAGAAGAAGGAGAAGATGATGATGGTGATGATGGCGCTAATGATAATGATGATAATCATTGTCCAGATTTTGCCGGCTCATGTGACTTTACATTATTACCATCAACCGTCAAGGTAGTATTCGGTATAACCTCAAGTTTACAGGAATTGAATATTTGCTTTGGACAATGTATTTAATTGTCTGTAGCCACGTTTTCATTTTACAGACGAGTAGATTTGAAAAAATGTGAATGAAATGCTTTTTCAGGGCATTTATCACATTTATGGGATTTGAACTCATACTCTTTTGATCTGTGAGACCAACATCTTGTCTTCGACCACGTTTCATTCATGTGAAGCAATGATATCATCCGCACGATCTGATTTTAGAGAGCAGAAGATGACCCCTCTCCCCCTTTTTCTCTCTCTCTCTCTCTCTTTATTTCTCTCTCTCTCTCTCTCTCTCTCTCTCTCTCTCTCTCTCTCTCTCTCTCTCCCTGCCTCCTTCCCCATATCGAGGCCCCGAAAGCAGAATAATAATAATATAAACTAGTGGGCATCAGTTAGGGACCAAAAAGACACTACTGAATAACATGTTAGTCGGTTGAGAGCTCATGCTTAAGGATGAAATCTCTTACCATCGTACAAATTACATCATTGTATCGGTGCTGAATGCACTTAAGTAATCTTCAACGTGTAGTGTTCAGTTTTAATATAATTCTTAGAAGGGCAAGAGATCCTACCTTTTTTTGCGCGAAATGTCACTTTGGATACTGAAACCCCAAGAATTTGGCCAATCAACGAGTATTTAAATGGTAAGGTTTCGAAGAGCCCTTGCTGACTTTCCCTTCCAGAATATTGTCAGTTTATCACTTAATAAAAACCACGTGTCGACCCAGATCTTCGATTTCGACTAGTCTAGAATTCCCACGCACCTAACCCTGATAATAATTATAATTCTCAACAAAGTATTATGTTAGAGAAAGAGTGAGAGTAACATCACGTTTATGACATATCATGTCATATCCGTGACATTTCATGAATGAAACTTGATTCCAGGTTGAAATCAGCTCGAGTACAAAAAAAATTGTCTTTATTTCTTAGAGTATCTAATAGCATAAAAATTTGAGAATGTGAGGCACTGCTGAAATCTATATGTGGCACTGTTCTGAGTATTTGGTGGTACTTTTAAGATAAGATAAGATAAGATAAGATAAGATAAGATAAGATAAATTTTATTAATCCTTTTGAAAATTTGCTCTGAACAAGTGCAGTACACCTAATACATGAAACAGGAAATTACATTCATAAGATAAATGTGATTATGTACAGATAAGGCATACTACCACATTACTGTCACACACACACACACACACACACACACATACACACACACACACACACACACACACACACACACACACACACACACACACACACACACACACACANGGAAACGTAGACCATGTTTTCTACTGCTAAGCTACGTGTTCTTTTACAATTTCCTAAAGTGTGCTATTTCTATTTGCACTTGAAAATGTCAATAATTCTGTCACGACATTGCCATCAAGTTTAAATACTGTGTCTAGTTTTTATGGCCTCAGTTTACATTAGTTGCTATTTCGCAGTTATCTCCCTTGCACCAGATCTGATCGATTTGGCATCGACCGATCACCGTCACGTGCCCCTACAGGTTTATAAAAATTAATACGACTGTTTCAGGTCACGCATCGCTACGGAGACACAAGATCATTGAATGGAAGGTTCGAAAACAGCACGCACTGCATTGAAGAGCAACTGTATAGAAAACTCTACTTCGTAATTTTTACAACATTGAGCTGATAGGTTTCTGGCACCTAGGCCTAATAGAAGGCCAAATCACTCATTCTATACAGCCCAATTCATCCGCTAATGTATAAAATCCCCCTTTTTGGGGGGCATTGCCAGCCAATGTCAGGGTGTAGAAACATGTAAAATGACCTGTGATCCAATTTTAAAGTTTTTGTTACAATCTGAGCCCTCTAGTTTACAAAATGAAGTGTGTAGGCTCAAGAATTAGAGCGCGGCCAAAACCAGGCTAATGAAAAATTGGGTACCAAATCAGAATTCGAGGTGACCTTCTTTGAAAGAGATTCGTGAAAAATGTTGGGTTTTGACCCCCATTTTTCTTCCCCTTCAAGGATCGGGCAAATGAAGTATTTTAACCTTCCTGGGAGAAATTTCCCGAAATCATATTTTGTAGATTACACAAAATATTAATATGGCCGAAAAAAGAAAAAAAAACTATAGGTTCTAAAAACCTGATACAAGAGAAATCTGCCATCTGCTCGTGACCCCCCAAATCACCCGTGCAATCCTCCTGCCCTTCCCCCCCCTGTGTCTAGTTTTCATACCTTTCATACGAGGGGGTTAACAAATGGCGCCCATGACAGTATTATGAGCGTAGTGCAAAAGCTAAACAGCAATTCGAAAGGAAACAACAAAGTAAGTTAAAGGCGTCTGGATCAGACACGGTTGTTGTATGCTTTTAGCCAGTTTCTTTATTTTCTGAGCTAAACTCGACTCGCCACTGCACGGATTGCACGTACATACGTTCCGACACTGCCCGCTATTTTTATATATTTCATGAACTCGCAATCTGGAGGGATCACTTCCCATTTTCCAGGCTCCCAGGGGTTTCAATTCGTGTTTCTGAACAAAAGAAGGCACTAGGGATCATAGCATTACAAGAGGCCTGATCCACGTATTTTGGGTGGACCAAAACAAGAAAAAGAAGAAGAAGAAGAAAGACAAAACGAAGAAGAAGAAGAAAAACAAAAAGAAGGAGGACAAGTACCAAAAACAGCAAACTTTAACAACAACAACAACAACAACAACAACAACAACAACAACAACAACAACAACAACAAACACGTTTCCTTGAGCTTAAAGTCTAATAAGTTCAAAAATTCAAATTCTACACAGCTGCTGAAATAAGCAGATGGATCTTGCCTGCTAATACTGCAAACTTCAAATGTCTACGTGCTATGTTTATTCTACTGCTGAAAAAGTAAAACCCCATGGCTATAGCAAGTACGGAATATGTCTGACTCTTTCGCGTCGGCATAGCATAGTTTAACATTATTTTTTTAAATTATTATTGTCACGAAATGTATAGCAAACAGATCAATGAAAAATGCAAAAATTATAGACTATGTCGGTTTTATTTTTAAAATCAGTTTATACATTTCATTCTTAATTCCTTTTAACCCTTGGAGTTATTGGACTCGGAATGAAGTAAACTTCTTTGGGGGGTTGGGGGGGGGGAGGGGAAGGGAACGGGAGGCACCCGATATACTGTACAAGCGTATATGGGTCTATATAAGCAAGCTTTTGGGTGTGTATGAATGCAATGAAAACTCTAAATGCCATCTTAAATTGGCTGTAGCTGTAGTCATATATGACGCTTAATCCGAAATTAATGAAAAATCAGGACATATTTGCGTGCAAAAACATTAGTAGGCCCATACGTCGTCTAGTGCGCAAAATAAAATGTATACTTTCAATTCCGCATATAGCCTCCTGTTCACGTAGGGGGATATTCTCTCCTCTATTTTGCGTCATATCATATAATATGGTTTAATACACTCTTGATATTTCAGGATGGCAAAATGAGATTTCACTTTAACGCAAGTAACCCACATTTTCATCTTTGAATGACAACAGAGAGACAACGTAATTGATTTCAGCTTGACATCCTGGTTGCTTAGAAGCGTCTTTTGATGTAGAAACACACAGTGTCATTTTAATATCTTAACCTCGGATGGACACGGAAACGCAGCCAGCACCCGGACTATCGAGCAAATTGACTCGAGATCGCGATAACTTACGTGCACTGGCGTTCATAAAAATGTATCTCAAGCTGGTAATATTATGCAGATGACATAGTATTATTTTACACTGTTACGTATGCTCACAATTTCTGCTGTGACACATTAAGCTTATGCCAGCTGCGCACTTCATCATCACCTATTAAGCCAACGATTTTATCTCAAAACAAATCAGGACAGGTGTTTCGGTCATTAGCAGGGGCAGATTCAAGAGGAGGCGAGGAGAGGGGTTTGGGGACTAAGAGTGCGCGTGCGACCACTTGCTGCAGAAGCGTAATATACGAAAAAAAAGGAAGCATAAGGAGCAACTTGGGGACTATTTCTAGCCGAAATTAAGTGAAAACTTTTATCAGTTTGCTTGTTTTTTTAGGCGAGGCACGCGGCTTAGGAGGCTTGGACTTCACAGGCCCCAACTAGGGCCTCCTCTGATTAGTTACGAGCTAACTACAAATAACTTACAGACTTGGGTTAACACTGTCACTCACCTTGTGTAGGCGATAAAGAGTGAGGATTACTGTGATGATCGCCAGCAACATTTCTAGGTTTGAGCTTCCCAATTTTTTCTTGGAATATCACATAAGCAACCAAGGCGGCGATGACCAGCTAGGAAAGATTGAAGAAGATGAGGTTGACTGTGAGAATGATACAGACTTTAAATAGAAGAGTAAAGACACACTCATTAGTGAAATCCTATAATGCATTTGTTCTCCAGTGCTTGCTGCGCTGCCTGCCTGTCTGCCTGCCTGACTGCCTTCCTTCCTTCCTTCTACCTCCTTCCTTCCTTCCTTCCTTCCTTCCTTCCTTATTTTCATCCTTCCTTCTTCCCTCCCATCTTCCCTCTCCTCTTGCTTTTTTGCTTCCTTCCTTCCCTTCCCTATCTCCCTCTCTCCTTGCTTCCTTTCTTCCTTCCTTCCTTCCCTTCCTTCCTTCCTTCCTTTTTTCCTTCCTTCCTTCTTTCCTTCCTTCCTTCCTTCTTCCTTCCTTCCTTCTTTCCTTTCATTTCGTTTATAAAAGTACTCGCACATGCATAGACGTAAGTCTTTTTCAAGTCCATGATCAAGACCGTAAATTAATTATACTGATCATAGCACTATGGTGCCAGTAGAGATGATGTTGCGTAATACTGCTGTGTCGAAAGTTCTAAATATTTTTTTTCTTTCTTGATAATGTCATGACTGAAATAATGATGATGATGATGATGATGATGATGATGATGATGGTGAAAACGCCAATGTATAAATATAAAAAAAATAGTGAAAAAAATGGCTATTTGTAGCAGTCACCTGTAAGCCACCAAGAATATAAAAGGCCTTGGGCAACCTGCTCATGTGTGTGTATCTGAACACTCGCTGAGGCTGGGGAGGAACATGCAGTGTTACAGTACTGAGCTCCGAATCGGATTCGTTGACAGCGTAAGAAGTCTTGTAGGATGGTGTCTCAATGGTGAAGCCGTCGATATAGGGCGTACAGTCTCTGTTTAGCAGGAATGCTGAGGCAATCATAGGGCTCACGAAGGCGCCGATACCGTATGAGCAGTGCATGGCCTGTTCAGGGGGTATATGAAAGAGAGTAGCTTCACTTCGAGAGATAGTTAAATCAGATGTAAAAAGGATAAAGATTAGGGCGTGGGAGCAAATCACTGGACTCTCTAAGGAGCTGATACCGTATGAGCAGTGCAAGGTCTGTTCAGGGGATAAATGAAAAGAGGGTAGTCTCACTTCGAGAGATAGTTAAATCAGATGTAAAAAGGATAAAGATTAGGGCGTGGGAGCAAATCACTGGACTCTCTAAGGAGCTGATACCGTATGAGCAGTGCAAGGTCTGTTCAGGGGATAAATGAAAAGAGGGTAGTCTCACTTCGAGAGATAGTTAAATCAGATGTAAAAAGGATAAAGATTAGGGCGTGGGAGCAAATCACTGGACTCTCTAAGGAGCTGATACCGTATGAGCAGTGCAAGGTCTGTTCAGGGGATAAATGAAAAGAGGGTAGTCTCACTTCGAGAGATAGTTAAATCAGATGTAAACAGGATAAAAATGAAACGTGGGGGGAGGGGGGGGGAGGAGGGGAGCAGATCACCGGACTTCAGTCTCTAGGCAAGCCAAGATGGTTGCGACTAATGCGGAAGAGACAGACAATAATGCACGACTTGCGAGTGCTGTTTTCTACACTTATATCTTTGCCTTGTTCACTAGCATACATACTACCGTTGATTCTTGCAACATCCTCCCCCGACACAAAGCGGTTGATAAAACACTCCACTAACAAATATAGAACCCAAAATGGTTGTCGCCATGTTGCCGAGCTTTTTCTTCCGGTGATCCGAAGGACGTCACGTTTCTAACAAATCTCTAGTAAGTGTGCACATCCTTCCCTACTGTGACTCACTGTGACTTACTGTGACTCACTGTGACTTACCAACCAAAAACGGACCACTCACACCGCCTTTGCTAAGGACCGCCGACAGAGTACTAGAATGGCTCGTTTCAAGACGTTGATGGTACCAAACAAACGCTGCCTTGTTAGTGTAATCATCCCGTGGTTTAATCATATTTAAGACTACACTGTATTACAATGCGTCCCAAGTGATAGTGTCACCAAAATGACATTTTCATGGCAGAAAAATGAGAACTTGCGCATTAGCGTTGGGATCTCTTACCATCGAAAGAATTACATTAACTCTTCAAGTTGAACGTTACTAAGGGTGCATTCAACACCGACGCACTAATAATAGTAAGAGAGCTCATCGTTAATGCGCAAGCTCTCGAATATAAACATGCATCTACGTGCTTGACGAATGTATGGCGAGATGATTTGTAACACAGTCGACTGTGATCTACAGTTTGCCTAATACTATTGCGATTTTCGCTTAACCCCAAAACTTTCCTCAGAAAACAAAATTTCACAGAATTATGTATTTCTCCACACCTGTCACTAGATAAACGCAATTTCATTACATCACAAGACACCTTCTTAAGTTTTATTTGCACAACGAATTACAATTATTGAGTGAGGTCGAAGGCATTATGTAAACTAAAATAATACGCAAGGATAGATAGCCTGGTGCCATAATAATTATCATTGTTAATTTTAACGTTTTGAATACATAGGAGATGGCCTACCTGTAAATAGGGTCTTACACTCTTGCTAAATATCTCTAACATGATATGCGAGGATAGGTAGTCTAACGCCATGCCATATTTTCATGCTGAATTTAATTTTTTTCTTTCGATGACATACTAGGCTTTCCTACCTGTAGAAAAGGCCCAACGTTCTTGCCAAACATCTGAATAATTTTCATGTTGGCTAGACAATCCAAACAGCCCATACACCAGCCCATGACGATGAGGACGAAGATGAGGGCACCGAGATTGCCACAAGCGGGAATGACAAACATGCTGAGAGAAACACCGACGGCGCCGATGAGCATTAGACTGTGGACAGGTACTCTGGAGAAGAAACAGAAACAAAGGAAAGATATTAATATTACATCACTCATTAATTTGTTGCCATGTTACAGTGCACGGCGCTTGCGCAGTCGCGATTCTGCTAGCATACAGCACACTTGTGTTTACCCTGCCTTCATAATGAAGAAGGAAATGTAATATGAGAGAGGAATTAATTACAGCACTATCGTCATATTTGGTGTAAGTTCTCAAAGGTCTGGGTGCCAGGTAAATGAGAAATTGGCAGATGGTGGAAATGGAGTGCTTGAGGAACATGTGTGTGTCTTGCAGTGTGTTATACTCTTGTAATACTGTGTTTTAAACGATGGGTAGTGACCTATGGCCCAATAAAAGCTTAGAACTTGGAAAGAAAGAAAAATAAAACAACTTCAACGTAAGGAAATCTTAATCTATTCATGTAATGAAGTCGGAATAAGAGAAGAAATAGGAATGATACTGAAAAGATTATGCAGCGACTATTTCTTTAAGTTCATGATTCATTAAAGACAATCAAACTTTGAACTACATGTTTACTTTGAGTCTTCCCATTACTACTAATATAGAAAGATGAATTATCAAGGAACTGAGAGTTATATACCGGGATTTACTTTGCTATTAAGTTACTTGTGATAAATGTAGACTTATCGAGAAGATGCAACACAGCTCGAAGCTGGAAAACTAGAACCATACTTTGCAAAATTCTTAATAGGTCGTAATTCTTAATTCTTAATCTGTCTTCGGTCGATCTTTAACATGGTTATATAAACTTTCTGAACTGTCTCCTCTACTCAAATATACCTCGACCATCCAGCCCGGATAGTATGTAAATTCTAAAAATCATATTGAACCTCAGATTTTAAGCGTGTTGAAAGAATAGCGATGCCATTGACAATCTGACCTTAGATGTTATTAGTAAATACACCTTTTTTTTTGGACAAGTCCAAGATGAGTGGACCCCACTTCACCTGTGCATACCACTACATAGAAAGGGGATGCTCATGAAAACAGAGTTCCAGCAAAAAATATAATAAAATCCAAGTGACCAGTTTCCTGTCATACTACGATTTGCCTTCTGGATCTTTGTGAGTAACGGACATGTGGAACAAGGAAAAGAGGAAAGCTGATATTGGATTTCAAATTAAAACTGCCCTGGATGTGTAACCTATGCAGACAGACAAAACACACAAGTACAATTATAGTCATATCGCACGTGTAATAATCACCATAATCATCCATAATCACCACACCTGTCATAGCCTCTCCATCACCTCTTTATCGCCCCCTCCCCGCCTCCTCAATACTACAAATCCCACACAAACATTCATGCACACAAAATCGCTGTTTAAGCACTAAGCAATATGACAGGCGCAAACTATAAATTTCATCTCTTATTGCGGCTATCAACGGCAGCTTGCGCGGTCGGCGTGTGCGCTTGACACTCCCCGGATTACGTTCGTAATGAGGTTTGCCTCGTTCTGAAGAGTTCGTACATTAACGGGCTAAAGTAAAAAACGTGGGCGCTTTGAAAGCGCATATTCAGTGACGCGATATTAATTTACCTAGTCTACATAATATTTGGTATTATGCAGAATGGTTGTCCACGCATACACAACACTGTTTATTACAAATGCAACAATAATATATTCTATTATGTAACATAGATTAAAAAATAATGTTTGATTCGAGTGACGCCCCAAGCTGAAAACCAGAAAATTTTGATCAAAACAGTATTCAAAATCTTTGTCATGAGGATATGTACAGTTTAATACAAGTCCTGTAATATGCACAGCAATAAAAGTGGTCAGACTTAAAAGGAAATGCTCAGTAATAGAAATCTCAAATGGTGCAGAATTTCATCGATGCCTTAAGGTTTCAAATTATTAAACGTATATAATTTTATAAAATAGTCCTTCGAACTGTATTAAACGCAGTAATCGTAAGTGAATTGTAGAGAGGTATTAAAACTTTATTGGAAATTCTCGAAAGCTGATGCCTTTTTTTATCAGGCAAGCTGTGTAAGTTCTATAATCTTTCTTTGTCATGAAGTTATAATTACTGCTTCTCCTAAGCAGCCTATGTACACAAAGGTTTCCTATACAGAACAGAGATATGAGTTCAAATGAACTGCATACCGAAATTGATCGCAGAATGAATTCAATATGCATAGCGCTCAGAAGAGAATCAAATTACTTTGTTATGTTTTTTTTAATTTCCCCAGATGTTTATTCTATTGTGTGACGAGTTTGGGAAAAGATT
>JAWQUT010000023.1:2012101-2031940 GCA_033807755.1 Ellobium chinense
AGGCTGGGGGGAGGGGAAGCAGGTAGGGAGGGCTCATTCAAAACGCTAACCGATACCCTTGGTGATGTAAATTGTAATGGCGGATCTGGTTCCCACATTTCTTCAATCTAGTCCTGATCCAGTTTGTTTATTGTCAACACATAATTCATCGTGTGGTTTCAATTTCAATGTGCGTCATCAATGTTGTGTTTTTGTGTGTCGTAATCGCCTCCTTGAGTTTTTTTTAAACTTCCTTACCATTGTGCAATTTCCTAAAAGAGAAGAAGAAGAAGAAGAAGAACAACAACAACAACAATTACAACTCCAACTCCAACAGCAACAACAAGAACAACACGAAGAAGAAGAAGAAGTTGAAGGAAAAAGAAGAAAAAAAAGGAGAAGAAGAAGAAAAAGAAACGACAACAAAAACAACAACAACAAACAACAGTAACAACATCAAGAACAACAACAATAACAACACAACAACAACAACAACAACAACAACAACAACAACAACAACAACAACAGATGATTAAGGGTTAATTTCTTGTCTCAGTGGTTTGAATAAACTTAATTATTCAGGGCATGTGATGGACCTGGCATATCATGATTGGTTCGCGGCAGTTTGAGCTCATGCCTTTAATGGTAATTGAAACTCAATCAATTTTCTCTGCTTTATTGCGTTGCTTGTCGTCTACAACACTGATGGTGTTGTTATTGCTGATTTTGTTGTTGCAAATAGTGGTGGTGATGCTGGGCTTACCGATGTCGTCTAAAAATTGATGTTGTTGTAGTTGAATTGTTGCAACTGCCAATGTTGCTTTTGGTGATGCTGATTTTCTTTTCTCGCCTTTCCATTCATTTTCCTCATCTCTCTTTCCTGCAGTGTCATGTATGCTAAAGCTAAAGTTACGCATTCACGTAACAATAACACCCATAATGATATATGTCGTTACGAAGCCATTTACATCCATAAAATCTAACATGTCACCACTTTCGTAGATGCCGAGTTGCGTTGCCGTCTTAGTTTGTTTGTATAAAGAGGCTATAGAATTTAAGAAATCAATCCTTCTTCTTCAAAGTTTATGCAACGGCCAGTTGTTGTTACTTGGAATTTGCTGGAGCAAAACTTGTTTCCTTTGTTGAGAGAGTTCATGGGTCGAAAGTCACCCCACACTTTGTTATCTGCCGTCAGTTTGCTCTGTATGAGAAATTCAATGTTTAGTGATGTTAGGTATGACCATCCCATTCAGAGAATGGATGTTGTAGCTAGTTCTTGATGTCTCTGTCACTGTGGCTTTTATTGTAGCTTCTGCAGTTGGTGCAGTTATTATTGATGATGCTCCTGGAGTTCATGATTTTCTTCTCTCTCTCTCTCTCTCTCTCTCTCTCTCTCTCTNGAAGCAGGCTACCTAATATTTTAGGTCTTTTCAGTCAGTAAACAGGGTAACCCTTACCCACCCAGTAACAACCACAAAGTTTATACCTGAGTGGCTAAACCTCACCTATTCTGAGTCTATACATGTATTTGCACCTATGTAAGCCTTTGAAATTTAAACCCAACCCCTTCCCCCCTCCTCCTTATGACCAGTTTACTGATTTTTTAGGGACTTTATAACATGGCATATTTTTATGCTACGAGCTGTTGGCATCTTCATACCTGTACTTCAATACAAACTATGCACGGCATACATTCTGGTGTCTAACGGACCCCATCTCCTAGAATACACCTGAAATATACAGTGTCTACCAGATCCAGGACTGTCGACTAAAGGTAGATGATAATAAAATCTTCGTTAAACGTATAATCTGTCAGCCCACCAAAAAAAAAAAAAAACATTAAAAAATCCACCCCACACTGATCTGAGGCGTGCAAACTTCCCCAAACCTCTCTTTCATATATGTCTGGCACTGGGACAACAATTAATGCATAAGGCTATATACTTGACTTATTCAAAGTATTCCCACTAAGTGCTCATCTTTCTACTTCCTCTCATTCTTCTTCATTCTGTTCCTCTTCTTCCTCCATCTCTCCTTCAAATATCCACTTACTCACACATCCCGTGCCCTGCACAAATGCCGCCAGTTGACAGAACGTGTTCTTCACCAACGCTGTTGGCCTCTGCCTGGGTCCCCAGAGAGGATCTCTGACTTCATTACGCTAAGAGCATGTATCTTATTGGCTGACTTGTTTACGCCATATATAGCCAGCCGTTCATGGGACCAGACGAACGAGCAGTGGGACCCGTTCTACCCCCCTGGCGACATCTAACTCAGGATATGGGGGCCATAGGAAGCAGGGGCGGGCAAAGCTGAGATCATATGGACGGAGGTTATGAACTTCAGTTCACTTCATGTGAACTAACTGATATGAGACAGGTTATTGTGAACGAACTAATCCAGATCTGAACTGTAGCTATTTGGGTACTTGGCCTGAATTTTAACTTTCTACCGAAACTTTCAATTCAGTTCACATCTACCTCGAACCGAATGTTGATTCCAAAGCTAATCTGGAAATCATTCAGTTTTCAAAGAATTACGCTGAACTTGAGCTTAGGACCTTTTTTCCCTTAGTGAAGTGAACTTGATCTAAACTGACATTTGATGAACTGCCCAACCCAGGTGGGGAGGTGTTAGAGGGAGATGGGAGGGACGGGTGACATTGCTTTAGGGATGGATGAAATCTTTTCAGGATTGGGGCATAATAATAAATATTTCTTGTTGCCATGTAAAGACTCTAAGATAAACTGCATCTCCTACTCCAGTGAACAGTTTATAATAATAATAATGATAGTAATAAATAATACGGTTTATGAGTCTCGTATCCAGGCTAAAACCCACTCAAGCCATTTCATACTTTTATTACCCCAGCAAGTCTGATCACTAAATGCCGTTCTCAATTCCCTGGGGACATACAGTCCACTGCTGCCATTTACGGATGCTGATCACTAGCATTCTGATAGTATCTTCCACTGCTTAAAGCCAACCATCCATTTCACAGACGGTTAGACTGTGGAAAATATGAGTACGATACTTTCCCAAGAACTTGGTACATGACCATGGTCGGGAATCGAACCCACATCTCTAGATCTTGAGTCCATTACTATTACCATATGGTACCGCTGTTGCACAGCAGAAATCAGGACTTAAATAAATACAACGAAACTGACACAAACGAAGTTTGCGGGTTCCTTCAGAGTGCGATGCCGTGAGCTGTTATATCTTGTTTACATGATACCTAATCCTTGTTTTGTCAACAAATGACTTAACTAACATGTCCTTCAGAGGGTGTATTGGTTTTCGGCAACGCGGTGAAACGTTTGCTTTTGGCCACATTTGTTTTCGGCTTCAAATTCATTCGATCCTTTCAAATCTAGTAATCGTACAAGAGTCGATACCTCTTCAGTTTGCCAAGGGCGTTTCCGATGCATACTAATTCAATGAAACCGGCTCATGAATGTGGAGGTGGAAATTGGATTTTGATCAGGATGTTTATGGTAAAGGCGACGTTGTATAGTTTATAAAACCGTAACAAGTGATTTTTCCTTAAAAGTGCATCGGCTTTTGTGTTAGAACAATGGGGTGATTAAACTCTACTCAACTTTACGATAATACTGTAATACTCGAGTACATCTAAACAGCTGGTCACGATGCTTTAGTAGTATGGATTCCAGAGGATTAAAAAGTTATGGTGGAAAGCAAACGTGATTATTTGACTGTCAAAATGACAAGAGTCAGTTAGACAGCTTCGGTCTCGTAGATTCAAAGAACTTATATTTTACACATGTACTGGTCAACAATATCTCTGGTAAAGCTGCCTCGTCCTATTTCACCACTAATTCGGATTAAGCCGGCATTATAAATGTGGCCATGAAAAAGTGATTATATTTCTATTTCCCCTCGGAATTCCCCAGGGGAATTCCCTAATTTCCTGAGGCTGTCTTGCGTATCTGACTCTATTAGCTAAAAATCGATAAATAAACAGTTTCCTGACAGTGTGCCATGGGCGGCACGTTGTCTGACTGACAAGCTGTTATGGGCGGCACCTGGGTGATTACTTGATGTACAAGCCCTAATTCAGAGAACTACAAAGTAGAACATTGTCAATAGCTGTTGTCCATTGTCAATTACACTGTTTTTTACCATACATATTTGCATAATCATAATTTCACTTTATCCTGCAGTTCCGAGATAAAGGGTTTTGGGGCAGCAGAGAGCGAATGGGAAGCATCGGGTGAACAACCTTCTGGCAAAAGGAAGGAAAGGACTTAAGTAGACGTAAAAATCGAATCTTAGCACAATCTAAACCACTTACTAGCAGAGCCCTCGGAGCATGGAAACGTTGCCATTATGAGGAGTAGTGATAATTACATTTAAAATGTTGTATTCTGTTGTGTGATAAATATTGCAATTAAGAGGAACTTCTGATTAAACAGATTGCGTTCGGACGACGTTGGCTGCCATATTGAATTGGTAAGGGAAGGTGGTAAGATTCAAACTCGACTTTCATCGTACGACCGCCTGTGAGGTAGTCGCTTCTCTTTTGTGAAAAGGGGTTGAGGGGAGTGGAGCTATGAAAGGGCTTGCGAGAGTGAAATTTTATCAGAGCACTGCGAAAACTATTTGCCATAGTCTAGAGACGACCATTCGTCATCTGATGACTTTCATTATGTTCGGGTAAACGCACTCTTTCCACCTCCTCCAGGGAGATCCAGTACTGCTCTGTTTTCTGTTATTTATCTATAGAAAGTATTGTGTGTCCATTACGCAGGCAAGAGAGATGGGTGCCGTGGGACTGTCATAATTTGTTGTGGAGAAACTATGTTGTGGAGTCACGCCATAAATCAGATTAGATTTGGAGCAAACATTCGATTATGGACACCACCATTTTATTTTTTTTTTTCAAATTTGAATACCCACTCCTATGCCTTGCTGAGGTAGAATGAGCTACGGCATTAATCAGATTTGGAGGAAACATTTAATAATGTCCACCATTTCTTTTTGTTTCGAATTTGAATTCCCATTTTTTAAGTTTTGCTGAGCTAGAGATACAGTCATAACTTCATCTTATAGAACGTCTGCTTCTTTAACTCCTTAGCCTGCCATGAAGGGAATTTGCCTAAGACTATGCAGTTTTTTATTTCCTCTGCGTCAATGTATTAAGATATTTAACATGAAGACATTTAAATGCACTCAAAGCGCTACGGCAGCCAGTTCTATTACGAATTTGAAAAATATTATGAGTCAACAGATTGAGTACCGGACTAATTTTCCCAACCAATGAATGGGACTGCGGTGGCTGTTGAAAATATTTTACTGGAAAAGTAAAATACAGATCCTTCAATGCAATCGAGAGAAAACAGTGTGTAAGAGTTGCAGCGAGTAGGCACCGAAGCGCACCACAACGCATGACTTTCGGAAATCATGAAACTGTTGATATGTGACAGGGAACCATCATCCAATTTCCCATGCTACGAGTAGAATCGACAGATGTCGATGTCAAAGAGAGAGAGAGGAGAGAGAGAGAGAAAGAGAGGGGGGNGGGGGGGGGGAAGAGAGAGAGAGACAGAGGGGGAGAGAAAAGAAGAGAAGAAAAAAGGAAAAAACGATAGAGAGAGTGAGAAAGAAAACAGGGAGAGCGGAGGGCAGGAATAGAGAGAGAAAGGGAGAGAGAAGAGAGGGAGAGAGGAGGATAGGAAGAGAGAGAGAAAGAGGGAGGGAGAGAGGAGAGAGTAGAACAGGAAGAGAGAGAGAAAGAGAAAGAGAGATGAGAGAGAGAGAGAGAGTAGAGCAGGAAGAAAGAGAGAGAGGAGAGAGAGAGAGAGAGAGAGAGAGAGAGAGAGAGAGAGAGAGAGACAGGCAAGCAGGCACTAAAACGCACTATTACAGAATGCCCTTTAGAAAAAGGGCAAAACTTTGACCGCGGCTGGGGACCCGACTAGCCCCGAAATAATTATAAATCGAACAAAAAATTATAGAGAAGGTACTTCACCAACTTCAGTTGGCCATAACACAGACAGAGATGCACTTAACACATCTTGAAAATCTAGTTTCATCACGACTCACAGCAGCGGAGAAGACGAGAAATGAAGTCTGTCAAGCCCATGCGTCAATAATATATAGACATAACTTCGTTATATCACAATCTTTCCTGTTTTGATTCAAGATTCAAGATTCAAAATTCAAGATTCAAGATTCAAAATTCAAGATTGAAAATTCAAGATTCTTTATTACTCAGGTTTTACAAAGAAACACATGAGCATTAACATTAGTAACAACAAAACGTATTTTATGGGATCGACAGGCAAATAATATAAACAGTTGCTGTTAAGTGTAGATGCTATGGGCTGGTGTCACAGAGCTGGTATCCATCAATTTTATGGATTGTAAGTGTACAACTGGTCATTTAATTGTTACTTGAGAACGTGCGCATTAATAATGGGATCTCTCACGATCGTAAGAATTATACTCGTACATCGGTAGTGAATGCAACCTTCGTAACGTTGAACATTCAGCGCCAACGTAATTCTTACTACGGTAAGAGATCCTATCATTATTGCGTAAGCTCTCAGTTGCATCTGGAGATAGCTGTGAAACCCACATTTTTCTAACGTTGCTAAAACGAGAAAAGAAAGAACTTGGAGCCGAGCTATACTCGAACCTAAAGCTATCGTCAAGTTATTCTCGAGGTAAAATTTAATATAATATCAGCATCAGCATTTGTAAGCTTGTATTTTTTTTTATTAAATGTAATTACACGTACAGACTGGAAAACATTAAAACAGTACTCAATTAAAGAAAACGTAGAAAGAAAATGCAATGTGCTCAAACCCCCAAAACAAACATAGTCTATATATTTCTTTCTTCTCACTTTTCTGTTTCTAGTAGGGCTTAGAGCACAACATAAAATGTTGTTGCAAGCACTAGTAGTTTACTTAATGGCTGATCCCAGCCTTATAAAAGCTAATTTATTAGCTGTAACATCCATATAGCACTGTTTTTCAGGATCCATTATGGACAGGTAATCACATGCTAGCGCGTTTATTTTCCTACCCTCACATCGACTATCACATTTTTTATTCATCCCTACAGTCTAGTTAATGAGTCTGTGGCCACCACAATCGATCGAGCTAACCTTCCTTTCTATATGGGGTTAATATTGCAATTATTCTTATATATTACATGTTACATATCGTCGGCCTTCGCTTAGCACCGACCACGTTTCTATATGACGTATAGTCAGCCTGACCGGTCCTAAGCGAAGACTGGCGCTAAATTTTCCCTTTCGCATTAACACTACAAATGTATTTAATCATAAAAAACCAATGTTCCTCCCCCCCCCCCCCCCNGAATCTGAAATTCTAACACAAAAGTTAGCCTACTTCAAACACACACATTCATCAAAATCTCCAAATCTAAGGTGTAGTGGTCCGTGGAAATATAATGAAACGTTTGGGAATGAAGATCTATAAGAGTTTTTTGTGGATTTTAATTATATCGTGGGGCTACAGGTGAGAACAGCGTATTTAGCATTTAGACGACTAGGCTTCTATTTAAAAACAAAAAAAAAAACCCATATCCTTTGTCAATTGGAAATGTCAGCGGAAGCATTTTCGATGCGTTATATTAAGTGTTGGAAAGAAGCCAACTGCGTGCAACTTTCATTTAATTCTCCTACCCTGCATTTCAGAGGGTTCCCGTGAAAGCTTGTTATATAGATTTCAGAGCTTCCTTTGAGAACAGAACACTAAATTACATTAAGGCGTCACCAGCCAGAATTTCGAATTTGTAATTTGTTCAAATGATGAGGCTCTGAACTTTGAGGGCTAGACAAACATAATAGAGCTTTTGTTCACAAGAGCATCTCTTAAGGACCTCTTTTGGCAGAAGAAAAAATCATACTACGAAAATACAACTTTTATTTATGTCGTAGGGATAGTGGTTTACAGTATCATATATCCCACTCATAATACAAACATATAATGCACAAATGACATTTTGTGGAGTTATGATCATATTATAGATTACAAACTAGATGTGAAAATTCACATTTGACTCCAGTTCGTAATGTGCAATACGATCCATCATAACACCAGGACATGCCATATTATGCTCATGCCTGCCTCAGCCAGAACAGTCTGTAAAAACTATCCGAACTTGAAACTGAAAGCTCTCTCATGAGGAACTCGGGTCCTCCGGATATGAAGCGTCCAGCGTAGGCGAGTGTGTGTAGCTTATTTCGCACAAGAGGTCCATGGTCGTTGTTTCTCCTCATACCCTTTAGTTTATGAACATGCCCCTAACGCACTGGCTCCAGACATACAAACAGACACACGTTCACCATGATTATAAATGCGTTGCATCCAATGTTAAAAGAAAGAAAAATGGAGACAGGCTCGCTCCTCCCACGCCTGGGCAATGAGAAATTGAGAGCTTCAGCACCCACGCACAGAGCAAGCGAATGATGGCACAGTGGTTTGGATGAGTGCACGAATGGACAATTGTTAGCAACAATACTGTTTTCTTAAAATTGTTTTCTTAAAATAATACATGATAGGATGCTATCAGAGCTCAATAAACGGAATGATTTCATTATTGTTGTTGTAATTGTTATTGTTATTATTGTTGCTGCCGATGGCAAAATGACCCTGCTGACCCTATGATGTCATGGGACAATGAGGCTTACAGCCCGGTCTCCCATATTCATATTATTATTACCCCGGCATATCAGATCACTCAGGGACATCCTCATCTCCTTGAAATGTAAACAGCGCTGCTGCACTTACACGCGCTGATCATCAGCACCGCCAAACTCATTCCACACTTGCCAAACTCATCATTTTAAGGTTTTTAGATCTGGATATTTGCTAGTTGTTCCAAACGCCCATGCCAGCTATTTTTGAACATGGCCATTATATGAGGGCTTTTGTTCACCAGAGTATTGCCAGAGCCTAGAACATCTCATGATGATGCTCCTCTTTAATGCCTTCTCGTCAGTTGATCCACACCTGATTGTTCATAAGAAGGGATTTCTGGGCTCACAAACTTTTCCTGCATTTTTCTTTTAAAGTACATATATTCCACTGAAAGTATGATACCGATAACCGATATAAGATATGGTATCGATGAATGATATAAGATTTGGTATCGATAAACGATATAACATATGGTATCGATGAACGATATAAGATATGGTATCAATAAACGATATAAGATATGGTATCGATGAACGATATAAGATATAGCATCGGTATCCGATGTAAGAAGTTTAATGGGAAGAAAAGTACGTTTACAATCTGATACTGAGGACAGGAATATTAAACACGCGATCTACACGCCATCTAATCTAACCTAATCAAAGGGAAAGAAGATTACCCAAATTGTCTATCATAAATAATATTCACTGTAAACAAACACGAAAGCGAAAGCCAGATAACAGCGCCATTAATACGAATAATTTAAGGAGCCGGACAATATCTAAGTATACATGTAAGCTACACAAAGATCTTCACAACATTTCTGGATGTGACAGACAATTAATACCCAGACACTCCGCAAGATTCTTGCGCATGCGGAAAAATTGGCAAAAAATCCGCCAGGAAAGTTATCAAGCCGCGGAAAAGCACAGTAAGTCCGAAACTTGAAAAAAAAATAATACAGATGACGGTTACGGGACAAAATGTTTTCCTCAGAGCGGTCCTAAGCAAAATAGAATATCAGTCTCTAGAAAAGCCAAGATGGCTGTGACTGATCTTAAGTGAAGTCTGTATCATGTCACTTTTACCGCACTCATTAGAACGTTTTGTTTTACGTTTTTTTTTTTTTCTGTACGGACTGAGCGAGAGAGCGAGCGAGAGAAAGAAACAGCTCCCAGCATGGCGAAAAATACAGGACATTATAAGGCAATGTTGTGGCAGTCTCTCTTTCTCTCTCTCTCTCTCTCTCTTTCTCTCTCTCTCTCTCTCTCACACACACACACACACACACACACACACACACACACACACACACACACACACACACACACACACACATACACACTCACAGACAGACAGGCAGACAGACAGACAGACAGACAGACACGCAGACAGACAGACAGACAGACAAAGAGATCATTCTAATTAGAGTGAGCTTTCTTCACGCTTTCCCTTTATTTTCTCTCTCTAGCCCTACAAAGTATGGCTTTCGAGCGACCGCCACTTGTATTTTAGACGAGTATAATAGTACAGATTCCGGTGTTATAAAGAGCTTTTAGTTACAGTTTGGATTTATTATAAACCGTACGATATAATGGGGCAAAGCATGCGCATTTTGGCATGTCCTGATGTTCTGATCACATTGCTCGTAACAAACCAGACCAGATGTGAATTTCACATTTACTTTTACTTAGTACCATTCAATATGATTTTCTACCATATCGATACAGATGAGACCTGAAATTGAAACTAAAAAGTCTCTATCACCTCTTGAGCTTTTCTTATGTAAGTTACTGGCTTTTCTCATAGCATGGTAGAATGGCTAAACGAACGTAAAGAAGGAAAAAAAAACAACAAGAAGACGAGAAAAATATAATTACTTGCTAACAGAGCCTTGGACGCTGGAGTGGCTAAGCCGCTTATATCGCTGTCTTGTCTTTCATAAATTCAGTCTGAGCTGGGGTGATTACGGTAGGACGCGAGGAAAAGCTAAACGAAGGATGAATCGTTGTCTTTAATCGTCTCTTAAGTGGGAAGGAGGAAAGTTTATGTGGTGTCGGGAAAATGGTAAAGGTGGGTGAACACTCCCTTTAGGGTACGGAATGAGTAGTGTCATTTCTGAATATCGGTACTCTCGATACTTAGGCATTTGGATTCAGTATCGAGGTACTGAAAGTATCAAAAATATACAAAGTATCGGACATATCGAAAGTATGGTAAGAATCGAAATTTATCATATTATCATCAAACTCTCAGTACAAACTAGGCGGCCACAAACTACGGTTTCAAATTTGTTAGTGGAACGTCTTATTAGCGGTCTTGTGGTATTTTTGCTAATGAATGAGGCAAAGATATGAGAAGAACAAACACCACTCGTAAGTTAGTGCACAATGTTTTAGCTTTTCCGCATCAGTCGCAGCCATCTTCTATTGCCTAGAGACTGATACTCTATTTGCTTAAGACCGCCCACAGAATAAAAGGAGTGCCCCTTTAAGACATCGGTAGTGGCTAAGCAAACATAGTCAAGGTGACATGTTTTGAAGGGAACGTAACATAGTTGTCATGTACAGGTTCCATTGTAAGTCTCAAATTTTGGCGTTGGTGAAAGATGCCGCAGTTTATATATAAGCACAATCTTAACTCTCAACATATTTTCACTGAGCGCACATGTTACTGTTGCTCTCTAATCTATTAGATTAAACCCGTATTTCATTTCCACAACCTGTTACAATAAAAATGCCTGGATCTTATCGCAAAAGCCACGGTAGTGAAACGTTACAAAATTGACAAGCCAACGCCCAGTGAAAGAGCTCAAAATCTTAGGCATAGCACTACCCTTAAAATTAACTTGCAAATATATTGCACTGGTTAAAACNTGAAGTTTTGAGTAGGTTATCTATCTTGCAGGAAACGCAAGAATGATCCACAAACGGATAACAACAGGATCAGTCAGTAGAACAACTGTGCTGGATTTTGAACGGTAAAATGGAACATGTATGGAACTGTCCAGAGTGCAGTGATGTTGTTTCCGGACACAAGGTAGAGTTATCTATTGGTACCTTATGGTATCAGCAAAACTACCATACAGTACCGCATAAGGAGTGGTCTGTGGCAATTTTCGAAACACAGAACTAAACCTTTTCCCGATCAAATCACTTAGGACTGGCATGTGTGTCTGCATCATTAATCATTGTAAAGAACAGTTCATTAGATACAAATATCACTGGGACTGTCTTAGGAGATAATAAAGCTGACTCCACTTAAAAACAATCGGCTTAATCGCAAATTCCACTTACTGGCAATATTCTCCAGCTATCGCATTTCGGCATAGCCTACAATAAAAAAAAAATATGAAAGTTAGTATTCGTTCGGTCTGTGCCACTGAAAAGTTGCGATTAAATGGAATGGATTGCATTACCACTTAAAGGGATCAAAGACCCACTTCATTAGCTCTTGAGAAATCTAACCTAATGCAGCATTTAAAGTTGGGCGTGTCTGGCTTTTAAAGGTTAAGGAGGAAATCCAACTGAGCAAAGCTAATGGAACAGTGGGCGGAAAACTGAGCAGTATCAGGGCCTACAGCAGTAACTGAAGCGTTCAATTCGCTGCTCATTGTTGAATACATTGGCCTTTAACATATAAAGCTTGTACTGTATTGTAAAGTTTCGGTTCATGGAGAAGAAGTTACGCACATTATCCTTGAGCCAAAGACCATATTATTATAAGCAAAGGTTCTCAACCTGGGCTAAGCCATGCATAACCCAAGGGATCCACAAAGAGCATAATATATAAAATATTATAATAATAATAATGATATAATAATAATAATAATAATAATAATATAATATCATAATAATAATATGATAATATATAATAATATATAGTATATGTACGTAAAAATATCTAGTATTTATGCCATGCACAACCCAAGGGATACGCGAAAAGCATAATATATAAAATATAATAATATAATATAATAATATTATTATTATAATAATAATGTAATATAATAATAACATAAGTTATTGAAAATTCTCCTAGTACTGAGGACAGTTGTAGTTTCTACAGTAATAGTAGAAATCATGTTTGTTATCTTTAACAGTAGAATAAACGTAGAAATAGCAGTTGTATTTTCTATTGATAATTATTAGTTTATGTTGCTGTTCATTGTTTAGTATTTGTAACCACGTTTGGATGCTCATATGAGATATGAGCGTAATAAAGTTTCTTGAATCTGGAATCGTGAATCTTGGTGTGTTCTACCAGTAGAACTGGCGATTGAGTTTTTAGAGAGAACGATCGCATCGGTTTCTACTAAGTGATGGGCTTTATAGTCCTACTAGATCATAATAGTAGAATTACAGGGCAGGTAGACCTTTTATTTAAAACAGAATGACGGACCCCTATGATCTTATATATAACGTAGAATTACAGGTCTGTAACCTCTTACAAATTTACTCGATGACGACAGTATCATTAAGCTAAGAGAAAAGGCAGTGGAAAATTCCGGTGCTCTGAGCGCATAATGGACAGCGCTAGTTAGTGATCAGCTCATAACGTTGCGACAGAGACTGGTCGTTATATTAGTTTGGATAACTCGTTCATTGTAATCAGGAAGAAAATGAGATGGAAATTGATTATGTTCAGTCAGTTGCTCCGACCGTAACAAGAGTGGCCAGTTGTATTGCCATTCTGATCATGTGCTTTTACCCATATAATGAGAATGATTTTTTTTCCCGTCTGTTTTCCTACGCACGAAGTTAAAGCAAATTTGGCGGAAGACAATTTTACAATTTTACTGTTAAAAAGAAGGTAACCAGCCATGTCTATCCATCGTTTCCTTTGTTTTACACTTTTTTTCCAACAGCCCACGAAAAGCGATTTTTCTCTACGCAAGGGATATGGCATTTCGTAAAGCCATTTTACCCAACCGTAGGAAAAATCCCTAACATTGGCAGCCCTGGTGGTCAGCCTAGAGGGAACGAACTCCCTTACTTGAATATGAGGCGCTGACGTTGGGAGGACGGATATAGCAATACATGAATATGATCCGAACCTACTGTACAGCATGTGATGGTTCTCTGCGAACATGTCGGATGTAAGATTGAAGTTAGTCCTTCACATTTCTAAGTCAGAATGTTGCTGTCTTCACTGACAAGAAGGTAAATTTCAGAAACACTGTCTTGGCGTTGCTTGAAAGGCGTGAAATCTCTGCCGTTTTGATGATTTCATATTTCTAAAAGTCAGGCATCATTTTGACTCTCCTTCATTTTCATTCATATATTACTTCCTGGCCATCTTTTCAGACTAATATTTAATTTTTCTTTCTACCAAATGGATACCCACTGAATGGATTTTATTCTGCCAAAACGTTGAGAAAAATTCTCAAGTATCTTTCGAGTTGTCTAGAAAAACAAAAACATGATGTTTTCTTCATTATAAGTGACGGAACATGCCGTAGTCACCCTTTGCCATTTGGGTCCCCATTACTTTTTTCCTTTTTCAGATCAGTTCCTAGACTAGAAAATAAAGGCAACTCATAGCGAACACTATAGATTCTATTTAGTCTACCAAAATAATTTACGATTAAAGATTTAAAAATGCAATAAGCTTGAGGCTATTAGTATTATACATGACCAGAGGACAGGCCAAAAAAAAAAAAATTACCTGGGTGGTGTAGCTATAGACTAGTTAGTTTCTAAGGAGACCAAGGCTTTGCACACATTGACAGGTCATGATTAGGCTCTATCATCTGTCTCCGCTAGGGGGCGCGAAAACTAAACAGTGAACACTCTTTCAATAGGCTGAGTGGCTACAGTGTCCAGTATTGTTACTTTACAGTCTTTGCTGATAGCGGGAAGATGGTAAAAGAGACGGGACGATTTTTGAAGCGATTTCATGAGTCAGTCACCTCACAACCATAGATATACTACTACAGTATCATAACGTCTTTGTTAGCAACGGACTCCGGAGATTTGGAGATCTCTGTTGACGCCTCTCTCCAGGTACTCTTGGTACCAGTTATTAAGTCAAAGACCGGACATGGGAGCTGAAGCACAGCCTGCTGCTAGCTGCTCTCACTAGACCTCCACATTCCACCCTATGTAATCGCAATCCGCTTTATCGTGGCCAAGTGATTATGGCTTCGACTCTCGATCTAAGGGTCCTGGATCCGTAGTATAAATGTCTTGGGAAAGCATTTCCTTTATATTCCCTCAGTCTACCCTTCAGTAAAATATATACCCCGGCAGTAAAAAGGCCATGAAAGAAATTCTCATGACGCTTGTGATCACAACCGGTAATGGCTGCAGCACTACAGGCTTCCCATGGAGTTCAGAGAGCAACTGAATGATATGGCCTACTGGGGCAGTAACAGTAGTAATAGTCGTGTGAGTGGGCATCAGCCTGAATACAAGACTACCAAACCCTTCATCAATAGGAGTACTGTATTATCTTAAACACAACTTCCACTTAATCACAATATTATTTAGAACAGAATATTTTATTTCTGTGGATGTTCAGAGCGCGTTCTCCAGCATTGTTAAATTCAATGATATAATTGTTTGGTTATTGTTGTTGTTAGCGTGATTATCATTAATTTCCTGGATAACTGCCACTCCCCTTAATCGCAATTTTCCCCCCTGCTCCCGAGGAAATGCTGTTAAACGGAATCACCTGTACTGGTATTGATCCTTCCCCCTTACCTCATTACACCCGAAGGGCAAGGGCCTCTTAGCCCGCACATCAAAGTGCCCGCTGAGCCCCGATGCCAGCTTGCCCTTGCTCATCTATTTGTTTTGCGTGACATCGCTTCTATGCCGGTCGCTAAGGCTGGGATAAAACAAATGGAGCGGCCAGGACGTAGGTGCTGCGTCGGATCAACCTGGTGGTGTTGATTGCCCATGGTGCGAGTCATTTAATTATCTTTTATTTCCTTTTTATGTTGTTTGTTTTCGCCTTTTCCACCGTGTTGTGGTTGCTGCCTCATCACTGACTTCGAACAGTGGCGTAGGGTATGACAACCAGAGGGAGCGCAGTACATGTATATTATTATGTTTCTCTGGTGCACCCACTGGATCTCAAGTGTATCCAATACAAATGTCTTCCCTTTGTGTATAACTGCTATACCTATTATTTTGCAGACACGCCTTCTTCCAGAGCGGCGTGGCCGAATGGATGCGGCTTTGAACTCAAGATATAAAGGTCGTGGATTCGATTTCCGAACACAGTTGTGCTATAAGTGCTTTGGAAAAGCGTTTCATCCACATTTTTCTGGGGCTGTAAAATGGTACCTGGCAATAGGCAGTGAACAATATTGTCAGAATGCTGGTGATCAGCGCCTAGAAATGGCAGCGGCACTGTAGACTCTTCCGGGGGTTGAGAAAGTCCTGGAGTGATCTGACCTGCTGGGGTAATAATAATGTGAAGCCGTGAGAACTAGCAATAGCCTAGGTCAGAGTCTTCTAAACCGCATTATCGTCATTATTATTATATCTCGGGTCTATGGGAAGGGTCTCATACACCATTGGTGGAACATCACCTATTAAAGCCGTCAGATAATTAGAACATATTCCAGTACATTTCGGAAGACCTGAATGTATTTTACCTTGGCATCAGACCGAAGGACTCAAACTCAAGTGACGGCTGAATCTGGAAACTATAGTAAAGAATTATCAATATGCGAACGCTACCCTAAACAACCAGTGTACCCCTTCTCTTCATTTTGTAACACTATACTACGCCACTACACGTACTCGGAAAGTCATGAAGATCGGGAACAGATTTGAAGTGTTTCTCAGTCCGCTGAAAACACATTATGCACGACATGTTTCTCATTTTTCCTGTCTTTTCGTGTCGTTTATTGTTTTCTCTTTTCTTGGCCTCTTTCCTCTCTGGAAGAATAAGTCATCCGCATCACCTGGAATGGGTTACAAGTAGAGATGGTGTCTGTATAGAGCCAGGGAGTAATCCGGTAAAAAGTGTATAAAATGTCCCCTCTTGACATTGTCTGCTTGGTGAAAGGAAAAATACTTACATTATTATGTAAGTGACGTCTCTATAAGGGATTAGTGCTTCTGTGGATATTTTCTACTGTGACCCTCCCCTCCCAACTCTTCCAGATTCCTCCGTCTCCCCTCATCCCCACCATCAAAACAACGAGAAAGGGGAGAGGTACAAAGCTCAAACTCAAGTGTATCTCATTTTATGCCAATATAAAGAGCGGATAAAAACATTGTGGCAAATAAACACGAAAGGTCTCGAAAAACACCAACAATCACAACAAAAACAACTCTTTTTTAGTTCAACACCTCCTATAAACGTCCTGAATCGTGTCTTTTTCTCTGCACATGTCAGTTTGGGCGTTCGATGCGAACCTACAAATGTAAATGTCAAGTTCATGACGCACGCAATGTAAAAGGTAAACTCAGCATGTGACCCTCTTGCCCTGCTTCCAACGATTAAACTCCATTCTGGGATGCCATTTAATATTTTTTCACCCCAAAAAATGGTCTCCAACCAGTTTGCATCTGAACTTCGGAAACATTTAAAAATAAGAAAGAGTAGCGCATCTAACCACAAAATAAAACAAAAAGGTCCACAGACAACATTTCCTGCCTGCGTTTCGCGGCATCCGAGAAGCAGCTAGTAGTTGTTCTTCTGCAAATATTTAATTCTGTGATCTGAGCATACTGCATTTTTCGTTGATTCAGTGGCTAAGGACGAAGAGAAAAGAAATAATATGTAGAAAGACAACTGCAGAAATAGATGCCATAAATCGCAAGATATTCCAGTTCTTCAAAGGTATCTGTCATTGTACATCTTGAACCTCTCAAAGGATTAGGCTATAAGCTCGGGCAAAATCTCTCAGTCGCTCTTTTCGTACATTAGCTTTTACACACAGGCCAAACTAAATTCTAATTTACTGTAACTGCTAATTCTATTCACACTGATGCTAAAGAACTTCCTGCCTTTGGATTTTTAATACACTATCTCAATTACCCCCCTCCCTCCTCAATCTCATGGGAATATAAAAGCCGTTAAAAAACTAGCCAGACAACATCAATAAACTATTCTTAATGTCATGACATGCAATTTGTCTACTCCTACTCATTCGGCAACTTCACAATCGTAACACCAGTACTATTTAATTTATCATAGTGTCCAGGAAGACTACCACGCTCTGTCAACTGAAACTCGAGGGAAATCAGCACTACCAGACCGTATAGTCAGGGGTGATAAACTCGACAACTACAGCAAGTCTCTACCATGATGAAATTTTCTCATAAACAGGAGAGGTCCAGCTGACAATGTCTCCTAATCATTGTTTTGAACACCATAGGTCTCATCATCTTTTTTCCTTCTTCATCCTCGACTTCCTCGGTAATGGCGTAAACAATGGGAATTTGTGCTCTCAATTCAAATACTTGCCTCAGGGTGCCCCCCCTCCCCTTCCCATTAAGTCCAAGCTGCCACCCATGAATGACTTTGTCAGGATCAGGATCATTAGGATCATTGGTTAATCATATAAGAAGGATGCTCTAAGTCCTCCAACTTTGTGTTATCTTGACTTTTGAAGGTAAGACAAACTCACGAATAAAACCATGGTTAGCAATTGGTCAGCGCGGTGTCGTTCAGTGTAATATTTGTTTGTTTGATATTTATAATGATAATAACAACAACAATACGGTTTTAAAAATTTAATATCCAGGTAATGCCCACTCATATGACTTCATACACAAGTGGTATGATCTCATTTCCGGAGAGGTTTAAAGAGATATTAAATGCGGCACAGTGTCCAGGTCGTTCAATAGCTTTTTCATGCAGCAGACTGGACTGTCCTGGTTAAGTGGGATCTGTTCTTGATAAATGGTATCTCTGTTCTTGTGTTCTGATCTCACAATCACATTGCTACACTGTGTTATGCCTCTCACTGTGAACGCTGATGAAACGATATTTAGTTACGGAAATGTGCTACAGATGACAGGATGAAATTAGGTGTAAATGTATACCTTGTCCATATTAATCCTGTTACGTACTGGTATATGACTACAATTAAATGAATTGAACTCATGAAAGTGTTGTTCATCCAATAATCACGTACATGAGGGAATGATGTTGAATATAATGGTCGCACTGTGATACCTAAAAACACCGCCAACGTTGGAAAAACCCGTGGCTGTGTGCATAATTCTTACGTGAGTTACTGCACTGCGGTAAGCTCGAAAAACGTCCCATAAGTTAGTAGTGGGCTCCTGCTTATTTCAGTCAGAAAAGGGTCTTTAAAGTGGTAATACATAGGCAATAAACGGATTTATGCGAGTTATGCCATTATAAAATCTCTCATAATGCCAACAGTTACTTGCCCGGGTTTTAACCCCATGTTGTTTTACAGAGTATTTTAGTGTTGCTAACGTTTTTTCTTACGTTTAAGATATTATTCCTATGATATCCTTATTTTTTTAGAAACTCAAGGACATTAATAATTAAATGAGTTGTTAATTCTTTAAATTTTCATCATGATGTCAACTGACAACCTCTAAAATTGCTGACGAAGGCCTTGAGGGCACCGTGACATTCCCCCCCTCCCCCTTTCAAAAAAAAAAACCACCACTGCGATTTCGTAAACAACACAATAATTCTAGCGACAGCTTCGCAAGTCTCTTAAGAGCGCTGCTGCCATTGAAACGTGAATGCCTCAAAGCTGTCAAACACCATAAAAAATGAAAGCCTCCCTGCTTTCACCATCAATTCTGTTTGATATAGCACGGCGTTCCCATGATGATATCCAACACTCTTTGCTGAGACTCCAGGGAAATTATAGAACCCTGATCGTTCATCAACGACGACGCGACGACATCGACCATTCCAATGACGGTCACATAATTCCAGACCCGAACTCTGGGAATCTCAATGCTCTAACACTGAAAGTGTGTACACAATATCCGGCTATCAAAATGAAACTTTCACTTAGTGTCAAAAATTTAATAACTTCAAAATTTCAAATCTCATGCAATTGAAATTTGACTCAAGGAAGACAGCTTTTGAAATTTCTCGTTGAGGGTTTAAATAATAAACAAACCAACTATCTGAACTTCGATCACGGATCTCCACTCCTGTCTGTCATCTGCCCACCTAATTATTGCTCCAGTGCTGTGTCCTCTCT
>JAWQUT010000023.1:2041746-2052980 GCA_033807755.1 Ellobium chinense
TTTCACATCTTGAGATGACCGTGTTAGTGGCAAACTCTGCTATTGCAGCATTTTCAGCATAAACGATGAACATTCGTCCGTTTCATTCCTCTCTCTCTCTCTCTCTCTCTCTCTCTCTCTCTCTGCCCTCTACTGATTTTCTCGCCATAGAAATTTCTTCTCGTTGGCACAATGGGCAAGCCTAAATCCGCATCGGAGAAGAGAGAGAGCGCGAGAAAGAGAGAGAGAGAGAGAGAGAGAGAAAGATAAGCAGAGACCAGATAGGAAACTATGGCTTCCCCTCTTAATAAGATTGGTTGACACAAGCCGGTGTTAGCGCGTATTACTTTAGCTTCCTTTTCTGCTTGCCTCCCCTGTCATCACAGATTTCTCTGTCTCTCTCAAAATATGACACTCTTGCAGATGCAAGATAACACCCCATGGTTGAGACCAGACTGTCAATCCATACACTGCCATTTCCCGCTGACCTTTCAAAGAGACATGCAGTTATTCTGTTTGAGATGTGCCCTTTTTTCTTGCATGTCCTTTCTGCGTTCTCGTCTTTGTTATCGCTCTTTCTCATTCTCTTTTTCGAAATCCTTGGCCAATACCAGAGTGTGAGTGTATAAACTGTTTTATTTGCAGCAAGCTCCAGAGACGTTTTTTTGAGATGTACATTTTCACATCCTCCTCTCTGCTTTAATGGCTGTCTTTTTGTCTCCCTCCCTCTCCTATTTTCAAGCTTCGTGGTCAAAACAACTTTGTCTGTGTCATCCACTGCTATTATCCGCAGTGCTTAAAGGGATATGCATTTATGCTGTTTGTGTGTATTTTTTTTTCATCCTGTCTTCCTCTGCTTTCACTTCCTTCCCTTTCTCTCCTTCTTTCTCACATAATCTCTGAACTCGCTGGCCAAGAACAGAGTATCAATTCAAGCTCTGATATTTTGCAAAGTGCTTTGAGAAGAGACATGTCTTTGTTTCGTTTGTGGTGTACTTTTCGAAAATCTCCTCGTCTCTGCGTTGAAGTCTTTCTCTCTCTCTCTTTGTCTCTCTCTCTCTGTCTCTCTGTTTCTCTCTCTCTCCGTGTCTCTCACATTTTTGAGCCCCTTGGCCAAGATCATAGTGTCAATCCATGAAATGTTATCACCCGGGGCGCTCATAAAGAGACATGCATCACTTATTCTGCTGCATCGTACACTTTTCATCATTCTCTTTTATGTTCATTGTTTTCTCTCTCTATTTTCTCAACTCTCTCTCTCTCTCTCTCTCTCTCTCTCTCTCTCAGTCTCTCCTTATCATTTTCGAGAACTCTGGATCTAGATAATATCGGTCGATGAATTTCTCTATGCCTTCTCACTCCCGATGTTTCTCTATTCCTCTCTCCTCTTACCATCTGACTCTCCATGCCTCTCTCCTCTTTATCTCCCCTCTAACCTTCTGTTTCTCTGTGTCTATCCCTTGGTCATTCTGCCTGTGCCTAGTTCTCATAGTTTTTGTATCCATTTGCCTCTTCATCTTTGCGTTTCACTTATCTATGCTCTCTCTTTCTCTAACCCTTGCGCCTCTTTTTACACCTACCTCGTTCTGTCTCTATTTTCCTCTATATACTCATCCTGCGCCTCTCCTTCTTACTCATTGCCTCTCATATATCTTTCTACTTCTCCTCCCTATTTGTCTAATCCTTATCCCTTTTTCTCCCTATCTGACCTTCTCCAGTAACAAGGCAATAGGATGAAAGTAAATAATTTTAATCAACCACAACAGTGTGAGGACATAAACTCTGCGATGAAATTTCATTCCAAGCAGTCACACAACACGGCGAGGCCAGACAATAAGTTTAGCAACTTGATAATATGGGATGGTTTGGAATTTCTGTTTTCAGGAACTAGGAAAGAAATGCCACAAATGATTTTGAATCTTATACAAATGGTCAATGTCTCTCAAGGTTCTATGGCAGTATACATAGTTCCTAGCTTAGATAACGCACTGCGGTAACCACGGGACACCCAGAAAACACTAGCAATGCCCACTGAAATTAACGCTGTATGTAAACCAACGTGTAGACTATGCATACAGCCATAGGACCTCTTTAAGCCAATGACCCATTTCCACTAGTGCCACTTACAAGAAAGTCCGTAATAATTAAGAATTCTTTAGTAATTGTAGGCATCCATTGCGCTTTATTAAAAAAATGCTTAAATTACAGTATGGTGCTGGCAGGATTCCCGTGACCATCCGATGTTAAGACAGACACTCGACATTTTATGATTCTACACCACAAGACTCTTCAAAAATGCCAGGGTGTCAACCCTGCCAGCACCAGGACTAAAGGTCTTTGGTTGAATTTTTGTTGTACGAGACGCGAAATTTTAGATTTATTTCATAAAATCAGGAGAGGTTGACAAAAAAATTCGAGTATGCCTCACATTACTAGGACATATTCTGCATAACATGTCTAAGGTATTAATATTTGTACTGTACAGGAGCTGACCCATATTCTGGTAGATCTATATAGTGTCCAAATGTCTTGCAGCCAATGAAAATGTCCCTCAAATTATCGGTATGATATGGACGTTTACTGTGTGGACTTTCTTTAGGCCAAAACAAAAACCTTACATTGTCCTGTCCCGATATCTGGTCGTTTGAAGTACCAGAAAGTTACACTATAGATTTGAAAATAATTCTGAGAAAAACGCGACTGAAGAACACTCTGATAGTCCATATAATTTATCAAATATGTCTCACAAAATAGAATAATGAAAAAAAACCACAAGATTTGTCTACAATTACTAGTCTAGATCTAACTATTTAAGAAATTGTTTTAGGTAAAGAAATTATTTTATTCTCCACTTCTGCCAACAGTGAAAAATTTCATACCTGATGGTCTCTTCGCATTCAGAGACTGATTATCTCGGTTCTAGTCTCACACAGACTGGCTGTGATACAACTATTGGAAATGTAGAACTCGTTTCTTCTATCCTGTCGACGTAACACAAAATTCTTTCCGTGTTCCATAATACGAGTATTACAGTCCCTTTTCCTGAGGTGTGCATGTTATTGATTACTCTCGCTCCGCCATTATGTCTGTCAGAGACTGCGAGACATGAGTGTTTGTTGTCTATCAGTGTAATACGTTTGCCATCGCTTTGTAAGTTGCCTTACATGCAAACATTGACACCGCCACGTGGAAGATAGAAGAAAAGCTTCTAACGACAGTAAGGTTTTTTTTTCTGTTGTTGGTTCTTGTCTGGTTTTGTCTGGTAAAATCGATTTTACTTGACAAGCAGAGCACAATCTGGACAGTGCAAGGCAAGTGACACATTGGGTTTGATGAGAGAAAGTGGCGTAACCATCGATGTGGAGGAGGAAACAGTGCCTTATTTAGGCATGGGTACAAATGGCTAGGTGTCCAGGGTCCGAGCTTGTAGGAGGCCCCGTGTCAGAGGATAAGAAAAAATATAGGGAAGATTGGAGATGAAAAAAAAGGGAGGAGATGGAGGAGGAGGGGGAGGAGAGAGAGAGAGAGAGAGAAAGAGAGAGAGAGAGAGAGAGAGAGAGAAAGGGAGAGGGAGAGAGAGAGAGAACTAACCACAGCAATGCTTTTCTTTTATTATTTCACCTTTAACATTACAAGAGAGTTTGTCCCAAGCAACACACTTCTTATGAGGTAAAAAAGAGCCTGTATCATTTTCATGTCTAGGGCCCAGCCCACCCTAAGTCTGCCCCTGGAAGGAAGAGAAACAGAACAAAATGTCCTTTGAATAAATTCTGTGGATGAATGGGTTTAAACTTTTTTGCACGCCGTTGAAATAGTTTCCAGTTTTGTAGAATGAATCTTTACTGTGGTCAGTAATTATTGATTATTATTATTATTATTAGCTCTAATACTTCTTGTACATTCATAACGTAAAGGCGGTTCTCATGAGAGGAGTTTTCGTTTGGTACAACCAAGTCATCAGAAATATTCATTTTAAATTAAAACAGAAAACCTGTCCTTTAAATAAAATGTGTTTGTAGCAAGATCGATGCCATATTTTGTGAATTTCGTAACAGAGGTTGTTGTGGATTCTTTTCCCATTTTGTAGAATACCAGTCTTTGCCTGTGATGGACATGACTGAGATCCTTTTCATTCCACAAACTTCTGACCCTCCCCCCCCCCCCCCCCCCCCCNNNTCCCCCTCGGCCTCTCAAACCAGCTCTCCTTCCTGTCCCCAGCCTCAGCCTCATCTCGAAACCTTCCTACAGGAGGAAGTGCCTCTAAAGTGTTAGCTTTCCTTCCTAATCTAACCAAGCGGTTATAATGTCGACCAAAATCCGATTAGAAGACACTAAAGCCAGGCCGTACTGTTAGATGGTCGTCTCAATCTATTGGATTTGCAGTTGAATGTCCCCCGAAGTCAGAGGTGGCGACTGAGAGAAAATGTGGAAAGGAGAGAAGGTGAGGGGAGGGAGAAGAGTGGGTTGTTTATTTCAATCTTTTGTAGTATAATTGAGCCACAGAAACTATTGGCTTCGTTTGAGGCAAATTGGAAAAGAAAGGTCCTGGGGAAGGTAATCGAAAAAAGGGAGAGAAGAGAATTTCAGCCATCTCAGCTAGCGTCCACTTGCCACGGCTATTGAGTCACGATGGTCAAAATTCGCCTTCGGCGGTAAACATATAAAAGTGCAAGTAGACAGACAGAGAGACAGACAGACAGACAGACATACTGATAGACAGGCAGATAGACAGACGAGCGGGCGAACGAACGAACGGACCAACACGCAGGGAGGCATGAAGAGAAAAGGAGTCAAGATGAAGGGGGGGCATTCGGTTGGTGGCGCTTGATCACTACTTTTGATCAGGATTCCTCAGTGGCAGCAGCTGGAACTCATATCAGGCCGTCAAGGCCACCTCTGACAACAGCTATTACTCTGAGGGACAGGGAGAAGGAGAAGAATAATGACACAAAGTAGAGAGCGTAAGAGCGGCACTCCAGAAAGAAAAGGAGAAGAAGAGTAAAGCAGATTGAAAAAGCAACAGAAGAGAAGAAAGACAAAGAGAGACCTTGGAAAAAGCGGAAGGCAAAATGCACGAAATAGAAGAGAAAGAAGTGAAAGATGGATGAGGAAAACAAGGAGGAAAATATCACCAGAAAAGAAAGGGATGGGATAAACGGTGAGCAGATTCTTCTTCTTCTTTTTCCTCTCTTCTTCTTTTTCCTCTCTTCTTCTCCTGTTAATCTTTCTCTTGCGTTTTTCTTGTTAAATCAGGAGGCCAGTTGCCTGTATGAACGATGCTGAGATCTGAAATCCTGCGCTTTCCCTTGCAGCTTTGAATGAAGTGCTGAGCATCCAGATCAATGATTTCTCTCTGTCGGCCGCATCTGGGGCATTGCAGAAGTACATGTTCTGCATTCTCTAGTACAGTTTCACAAGTACATGCCTTTGTGTTCAACCTGAAGTTTCCTGTGAAGATGTTGTCGATATTTTCCTATGGCCTGTTACTGTTTTGTTGCTCTCTGTCCAGAGAGAAACGGATGAAGGACAGGAAGATTACAAGGATAAGTTACGGTTACTGTAGAAGGAAAGTGTGAAAGGAACACGGATATAAGACAATACTTAAGGCAAAATTTCCAGTGAAAATGATAAACGACAACGCGAGGAGAAGATGACAAGGGGGGTGGGTGGGGGAGAGACGAGAGAGAGAGAGAGAGAGAGAGGGGAGAGAGAGAGAGATAGAGAGAGAGAGAGAGGAGATGTGAAAATTGTGATAAGAAAGGGTAGATGGGCATACATGGTCAAAGGAGAACGTCTGCTACGATCAGAGGAAGTGAGTGAGGAAAAATATTTACGAGAAGAAAGAGAGCGGGAGAATGAGAGATGATAGATGGAGAGAGACAAAGAAAGAGAGAAACAGACAGCAAGAGAAAGCGATCAAACAGGAAACCGCCGGAAACGCTGCGCCGGAAGTTGTGGCCACCGCTCCATCTGACCATTAAGGCGAGCTCTATTAAAAGCGGACCGCACTTCCGCCAATTATTCGCCTCAGTATCGGTCAGTAGTATTCTGCCAAAGGTCAGCATGGAACAAAGCGTAGTAACTCCAGCCACGACGGAAATCAGCAGTGACCTTCCATGACACAGATTATTATTACAATAGAAGCTCGTCACCCTGAACTTTATTTACTGTACTGCCGTGCGTTATCCATGTTTGACTACCCATACTGTGTATCCTGGGTTCGTTTGAACAAACTGAATTAAACTGACCTAGCTGAATTGAATTGAATTGGAACCTTGATATTAAGAACTCATTTAATAAGTATAGCGTGTCAGTAAGTTATGAATTTCACATGCACACACTCAACCTTATTCTGTCACATAGACTTCGATAACAACTGCATTTCAATAGCAAAATAACTTTTCTACCGCACCAAAAGCCTACAGTGACTGTGTTGTGTGGTTCTCGTGTACTTAAAAACTCACAATACTCGTTATGTTGTACTAAGTTAATTCCAAGGCCTTTATTTGCTACATCCGATTAACCTTACTCACATACTCAAAACTCCTTACACATATTCTAACTCCTTACAAAATCGATATTATGAACAATAGAATAATAATGAAAAACGTTCAGAAACAGTACCCTCTTACTGAGTAACACAGACTCTTTAAATTCCCCATGTACCACATTTTTTTCTATGTTCCTACGGGCTAGTCGCTGTGTTTAGATAGTATGGCTCTCTGTTCAATGATGGCGTTTCGGGACATCTGGGAAATAGCTACTCGTAGTTCTGTAGACTTTTCTGAACACTGTGTTATGATGAGTCCCTCTACAATTTGCCTTTGTGAAGTTCTACTGTGTTCATGAAATTCAAACCAAGACTTTCTGTATAAAGTACAGTGCGTTCTATAAAGATCAAACTACTTGTGAAATTGAAAAGCTGAATCAAAACTAGAATCTACAATGGTCTATGTCAGCATAATAGAGCAAAATTTTTATTCATGATGATGACAGCATAATAGTCTAGGAAAGCAAATTGTCGCAAGCCTTGTTCCATTAAGTATAATCTGCCCCATTTGGTCAGACTGTGCTCTGAAAGCTGTACATGACACCCAGAATATACAACAGAGCGCTTCAGATGCTTGAACAAAAGTGGGATCTGTATGATATAATCAATAACATAGGCTCATGTTTCTTATGGAGTTATGTTTCTTCTGGTCTTGCGATTCACACTAGCCTGACCGCGCTTCATTACCAGCCATGCGCTTTCATTGCCCAAAACTTTGAAAATCATGTGACCATTATTTGGCTTTAGCCTTAATTCCGAAAAGGTCAGCAGAGATCCATGTTGAGTCCTTTCTCACGGGACCCGCGAGTCATTTTTGCTGAGCAAGCAGCTAAAACTACAACTAATTTCCCCCCATTATTTCCACCTCTCGGTACCATGTGATCACGAGGGGTGAAATGACCATTACACAGTCAGCAGGAGTTTTGTTGTTACCGTAGGCCTCAACCATTGACATTCACCGGAAAAGTTCGTACTAAGTTGGTTCGGGATTTACACTCCACAAAGTTTGATGAAACTGGGTACAATAAAGCATGACTGATTAGCTACGGCATTGGACTAAACATTAAGAGGCCGTGAGATCGTTTCGGGCCAATACAAGTTGTATGTGCTTTGAGATGGCATTTTATATATATATGTACACTTCCATCTATGAAATAGATATCTGACTATTAGAATGTCAATAAAAATGGGGTTGAAGTAGCAGCAGCACCACCAAATGCTGTGTACGGTGTTAAGAAAAGTTATGACGAATCTGCTTACTGGGGTTAGAATAATGTGAAGTCTTGTCAGCAGGAAGTACAGTACCTGTATGTGAGACGCATAGATTTGTCCATTATAGTATTCATCAAATATCTTTTCCCAGATCTTGCAAAGACTGCAATACAAAGAAACTACAGTATAGAAAAGGTGTTCAGCTTGTTAGCTGGGAGGGCCACGCGCTGGCACCAAGCAGTTAAGTGACCCTGGAATATGATTGTCCAGTATTGCGCTCCATTGCTAGAGAAGTTGTTATCATGTGGGACAGTAAATATTCCTTAACTTCAAGGTCTTTTAAATTTTCGAATTCAGTATTATGAAACTAAAATTTGGAAACCATTCTTCAAATTCGGAAAGGGAGAGGGGAGGAAAGGGGGTGAGAAGAGGAGGAGGATGGATCAGGGGACTAGAGAGTCCAAGAATAGTAGACAATACTGTTACAGTACCAATGGGGAGTCTTACAGAAAACTCATGCGTGTGGGGAATGAGGGTGTGGGAATGTCGGGGGCGGCGGGGGGGAGGAATGAAATATGGGGTCCAGATAACCCTAAGCCAAGGATTATGAGAACAACGTTTTGACAATATCCCATTAGAGAACTTAACATGAAATGAAACTCAAAAGAAAGGGTGGGAGNGAAAGAGATATTGAGAAGAATAGAGATACCAGAAAGTTTAAGCACAGATAAGTAACACAATCTCGCGATAATGTCTGTAAAGGGGGTTTGAAGTGAAACTCATTATTAAGGTGTAAGGGGATGGAGATGAGGATAGAGGAAAGAAGAAGCCATGAACATCAAAAACAAAATGCATTGGAAAATGTCCAAAATGGCGGCCTAAAATGAAACAGTAAAGAAAAGGGATGAATCGGGAATTCTAGACAGATTTGTACGCAGTAATGGTGCGTGGGATGCCCATGAAATAACTTGCAAGCTCTCTGCTCTCTGCAGCCGCACGTAAGTTTCAAGCCTGAAGTTGGTTTACTGGTCGGCTTTAAGCCAAATATCGACAAAACAATACATTGCATTCTCTGTCGTTACAATGGCCTGCGACAGATAACAACTGATAGTCTAGTAAAGAGAAAACAATGCCAAAATTAATCTCTTGGGAAAGGCCCACGACATCACAGCCACTGAAAATGCTTTTTTATCTCCGAGAGGACAGCAGCTTCCTATTCTGCAATGCGAAGAAAAGTGAGCTAAAAATTACGAGACTCACATAGCAATCCCCAACGCGTGGTGGGAACAAAAGAAAGAACAGATGGAGAAACAACAAAAGGAGCAGACAATGATGGAAGAACGGAGAGAAAATCGACCCAAGGTTTGGATTTCGTCTTATCTAATTACTATTGAGCACTTTATCGAGTTGCTCGCGCGAGCTCGACTGTCTGTTCGGCACAAACGGCTTTATTTCCACCAAAAAATATATAGCCCAAGCGGTCCCTTTTGCCCTGAGCACTTGTGGTGCCACGGGAAAAACCCCAAGGGAGGTGGGGTGCCTTGTATCCGCGCGAGGAGTTATGGGTGGATCTCATGATTAAACACTGACGGACACGACCGTTTCGGAGTATCGTTTCTTTCGATACTCAATATTTGCGATGTCGGTATCAAACTTCATTTCCGGAATTCTAGGACCATTTCGATCCTATTCTGATACCGTGCCACCACTGTATTTTCCACGTATGTCTATTAAGACAAAATTGTGGTGCCTGCATTTCGTGGCTCCTTTTTGTTCAGGTTGAAAAACAACTAAAACAAAGCAAAACAGCGACTAACAAGAATAATGTGACAAAACGTTTTAAGCAATCTGGCATGCAATGCCTTACTAGAGAACTTGTAATGTAATGCCTGCCTCATTTACATTGCTTTAGAATAAAATCCGTATCAACCGCTATTTCCATTCTCTCTTACTAAGTCTACCCGCAAAAGAATTCAAATGTGAAGCAATTCCAGTTCATATGTAGAGAAGAAGAATGAAAACAGAATCGATACTTTGGAATACTTGGGGAATAAACGTTGATAATCGCAATACTGGACTATTCGGATATCAGTCCCGCCGCCATGATTAAACGAGGAGAGGGCGAGACGGGCGTGAGGAGACCAGCACGGAGGACTGGATCTGGTCCTGGAACCAGCTGGATTCCAAATGGGTTCTGACAATGCATGATCCCTCAACAGGAGAAAGTGCAAAAGGTCTTAGCGCTGAGGAACGTTCCCACAGACGGACAATAACATACTATGGACTTTTTCCAAGAACTTATGGAACCAGAAAAGGAAAGCGATATACAGTCAAGCACAGATAGCTCGAAGTCTTCGGGGGCCACGTCAAGTCTGACATACAATAACAGATTGTTGACTTTTTCCAAAAACCTACGGAAGAGGAAAATGAAAAGCGATATATAGCTGAGCACAGATGACTCAAAGTCTTTGGGGTGGGAGGGAAAGGGNGGGGTGGTTAGGCATGTCATTTTGTTCAAGTTTGCGAATTTCGAGAAATACGAATATAATGGACTAAGATACAGAATAAATTCGGTCTGAAAGATTTGTTGGAGGGAACTGTGATTTGAACTTACATGTGTTCGAGGTATGCTGTATATACCCAGAGAACGAAAGAGTTGAAGTAAAGAAGGAAGATGGGTAATAAAGTAACCTCGTAGGAAATGGTCAGAAGGGTCTCGAGTCCGAAGGCTACCGGTACAATAAGCAGAGCTTCTCTTAGATGGCAACTGGGGTGCAGATCCGAAGAACTGTGACAAAGCTCGATTTGCATAGAAGGCGGGTTTGTACCTTGTACAGAAACTAAACAGTGACGATGTTATCATTCCCGATTACCATGACTGGAAGGGTGGTGGAAGCTCATATCATATGAATTCTTGTAATGCCACAGACACACACACACACACACGCACATACATACATAGAGATGAGAAAAAGAGAGAGAAAGAGAGTGAGAGAGGGAGAGACTGAAATATAGAGAGCTAGGTCTTATTCCCAATGAACAACTCCTTTCACTGATGCTTGTAGTTCAAACAACCATTGCACAAGGCAGTGACTACACCGTTATCAGACAATAGCAAAACAACAACAACAAGAATAAAGTTCATAAAGATAGCAGCTTTTATTCTTGGCTAGGTGCTTATAGATCAGTTATCACTTAGAACCCGACGGGCACATCAAGAAAAAACATATTCACATGATATATCACGCGGTTTTATCGCTAAAGAATGCATCCATTTACGGATAATAACGGCTTTTATGTTTTCTTTACATGGTAGTAAAATACTCATTATGTGACATTGATCTCAAAGCGTTGATAATTCTGGTAGCATTGCAGATTAAATCTTTATGTACCACACTCATTCACACACACACACACACACACACACACACACACACACACACACACACACACACACACACACACACACACACACACACACACACACACACAC
>JAWQUT010000023.1:2055285-2075874 GCA_033807755.1 Ellobium chinense
AGGAGAGAGACACGAGGAGAGAGACACGAGGAGAGAGACACGAGGAGAGAGACACGAGGAGAGAGCTAATGAGAAAGAGAGGGAGAGACAAGCCACTACACACGGACCACCTACACGTACATGTTACGATTACAACTTTGAAAATTTGAGGAGGGAGAATCCTGTTCTTAAAATGAATCTAAAAACTTAAATTGGAAGATTATCACAGAACAAGAATAAACACTTCGCACAGGCAAGTTTAAACCGAGAGAAACGCGAGCTTATGAGAGCACATTGATTACAGAGAAACTGCTGGAAGATACTCTTTCTTTTAAGACCCAGTAGCGATGGACTAGAATATCATGGCTATTATATTGTTTAGATGCAACTGTAATACATGAGGCAAATTATTCTGCGAATGAATGGATAATGAAAAATTGGCATTGTCTCAGGGCATTTAAATGTTATGTTCTAGTGGTCGTTCATATTTTATCTAGGAGAATAATTGTCGGATAAATACGGGTATCTGTAGCCATTCACAATAATTATCAAGACATTAGAGCAAAACCCAATGATACAATTCCATAATGATACATACTTAAAAAGATTAAATTATAACTTGAAATTGCGGTTAGACAGCTGAAATGACAAAACATTGCTATGCAGCAGATCTGTAGAATTCTCTTCATTTACAAGAGAGAGTGAAGAAGGGAACAATGCAGTAAAAAGAATAAGGAATAAACTGAAAGAACAAGCAGGTAGAGCTTGCCGTGGCAAATTCATTACTCAATGTACACGTAAACATCAGTCACGGTACGAAGGACACATAAAAAGGATAAGATTTTACCATTAATTGTATTGTAGTAATGAATTGTTTGTTGAAATGTGATCATGCATATCACAGCCTGCTCTCTGACGTTAAATTATGTGAAATAGGCCTTCGGTAGTATTATATTCCTAATCAATGAAAGGCTGAAATTAATAATGTAATAAAACGCATTAGCATTGGTGGCTGGGCACAAGTTATACGAGGTCATAAAGAAAGTTAAGGGGGAGGAAGACGTAGTTATTGAACTAGACCCTTCTTCATTAGTCAACTCCAAAAAAAAACAAAGAAGCTCACTTCCGGTGTAAGCAAAATGTACATTGCGTCAGCAAATTTTGCTTCTAAAAATAAAAGACGCATCAGGAAATAAAAACCAGTATAACATTAGATATCGACCAGTTAGATTCTTTTGGCAATGGAAAAGTAGAAAACGGAAGTAACTTGTTCTATTGTTGTACATGCACTCTTTGCCTATATAGTATGAAGGCAATTCTGATTTTTAAGAGTGAAAAATCAAAAGAAATTCGTGACAGAAAGCAATGCCATGATATGGCTCTTTATAGATCTTTACCCTTAGACTTTAATTCTTGCTCCTCATTGAACTCAGTATAATCACAAGGATCAATTATAATTTTCATTTCCATCATTATAACCATTGATCATCGTCATTATCTGATTCACTTCTAAGACGAATTTCATACCTATCTCAGCAACCACAGGTAGCAAACAATCCGAATTTGAAAAATAAACAACAAACTCTGTTGACGAAATTTGCAATGCTTTGGCCTGATGAAACTAGGTAACCATTGGGCCAATGGAGCATATCCCTCCTTGCTCGACGCAGGCTAAAGGAACGAAGGATCCCCGTGCCACCCAAGTGTGTACTGGTTCAATGTCATTTCTTTTCGTCCTAGAAAGGCCCTGCGGTATTTCTTGCCTCAAGGCTCCGTACCATTTTTAATCCCACCGAGGCAGTTTTGTAAGATCATGTCGTCACATCATCATCATCATCATCATCATCATCATCATCGTCATCATCATCATCCTAAAAGGAGAAGCCAGAATCATAGTTAGCTTTGGTATTTCGGCGAAGTCTTTTTCAGTATTTCAGCCTGGTGGACAATACTTGGCCTTTATTCTTCTCGTGTACATACTGACTGAGCCAAATTCATCATCGTCACCATCTGCGCAAGATGTTCGAAGCAAAAGTAAAGATGGTATCAACATGGATAAACGCCAGAGCAGCTTACTTTTCGTCTACTTTTCGTTTAATCGAACGTACACTGGTACAGAGTGGCACTGGACGTAAAGAGTAATGAAAAAAGGAACCAGAATTAATTCTCTTTACATCGGAATGAAAGGAAATGCTCCCCTGGAGCGTCCAACAGTGTTGTGACCTAGATACAGTCTTGTCGTCCAGGACGCGTGACTTTATTTGAGTGAGAAGTCTCTTGTCGGAAATGGGTTGCCTCCCTAGGTGTTCGTAAAAATGAACTCCTGTGGTCAGTCATTGAGTGGAGTAATGAGTGTTCACTGCCATGGGGCATTGGAGACGCCTGTGATAGAACAGAAAGTTCTCTCGTTACCTGTACTTTTCCATCCCCAGCTCCCCCAACAATTACTGTGTAAGTACTGCCCTTAGCAACCACTGGGGCCGCCCATTACTATTGTCCCACGTCCACTTGGAATTTCTATGCTTCAACAGGGCACTTTCAAAACTTTGATGGGAAATCAAGTATCATCTGATCACTGAATTATATAATACACTAGTTAAAACAAAACAATACAAGAAAACATGTTGAATGCTGTCGATCTGGAAATAATCACAGCAAACTGCAGAAAAAAAAAACCAGCACCGAGCCCATAGGTTCTTGGATAGCGTGCAAACCCTTGGTTCCTTTAACAGACGCCAGGCAATGAGGGATAAGCTCCATCTGCCCAGTGGTCTCTTAGTCTCTGCACATAGAAGAGTCGCAAATCCTCTGCAGCTCTTAAGAACAGGCAAAGAAAACCAAAACTTCTCTTTAAAATTTGTTAACTCTGAAAAAGCATGAATGAATCTCAGACACATCTGACCTTTACGAAAAGATAACAAAGATTTCCAGCGCAAGAAGCTAAATTAGGTCAGCCGAAACCTATTTTTATTACCTTCGCAGCTCTGTTTTCCAATCTAAGTGCTTGTTTATCAGTAACTAAGAGCAGGACCGTGTCATTCACGGTTTCAGCCTCACTCTCAGGTCATGGCAATTAGGGGACAGATTATGATAATAATGATAATATACAATAATAATAATAATTTACAATAAACAACAATAACAATAATTTACAATAAACAAAAATTAATAATAATGGAGGCAGCGTGACTGTGTGGTTTGTGAGTCGTACTCAGAAACTGAAGACTATCAAGGCCAATGTTTGTGTGTATGACTCGCGGACCGGATGGTTTATGCTGTACTGTCCTTGGGAAAGACACGTCACTTCCATTTCCCCACTCGACGCAGGTGTAAATGAGTACCTGGCTTTAGAGCTGGGGGGACCAGGGCGCTTCACTGCTGGCAACCAGCAATGAATGTGTTATGTATTTAATTTGTAATATGTGTGTATTTACATGTATGATGTGTACTGTTCTATATGTTGCATTATGAATGAGATGTGTAACATTGTATAACATTGTAAGTCAATGTCCCTACGGGATAAATAAAAGTCGTAATTTCATTTTATTTTTCACTTTAAAAATAAAAAAATAAAAAATAATAATAACAATAGTAATAATATTGATAACAATATAATAATAGTAATAATAATAATGATGCGGTTTATGAATCTAATATTCAGACTCAAACCAGCTCACATGATTTCAAATTATCATTACCCCAGCAGACCAGGTTACTCCAGGATCTTCTCAACTCCCTATTCAGTATACGACACCGTTGCCATTTGGAGGTACTGATGACTAGCATTCTGACAATATCTTTCACTGCCTATAACCAGGCACCCATTTTACAGACGGATGGGCTGAGGAAAATCTGGATGGAATGCTTTCCCAAGGCATTGACAACACGACTGAGGTCGAGAATCGAACCCACGACCTTTGATCTTGACTCCAACGCCGCAGCCATTCAGCCACGCTGCTTTCCTTATCTTAGCTGGCTGGTTGGAAAAGGTGATTTGCAGCATGCAGACGGGTCGGTCTCTTTTTTTTTTCTGCTTCAAATCATATTCTGTGCACGGGTTACCTCCTCATGTCGTTACTCCTATTAACAACACAGAAATGCAAGTTTCATTTCCGTGCGCTTTTGCCACCCGCATTACGTGTTTCCGTGCGTGTACGGAATTGCCAATGAGACTTTGATCGAAACCGGCTGATTAGTTTGATCATTTATTGATGGGGGAATGAACTGTGTAGATCGATGAGGAGAAGTAAAGTTCGAAGAGTTTTTACATCGCTAACAGGAATGAAGTAACATAAGAAGCGTGGAATTATGGACTTCCTCTCTGTCTCTTTCTCTCTGTATCTCTCTGTCTCTCTCTCTCTCTTCTCTCTCTCTCTCTCTCTCTCACTCTCTCTCTCTGCCTCGTCTTTAATATTTTCTTTTATGAAACTGCATGCCCTCTCCTTTGGTGATTGTGTCTGTGTGTCTGTTTGTCTTTTACTCTGTTAGTCTCTCTCTCTCTCTCTGCCTCATTGTTTATGTTAAAATTTTGTATGCGGTCGCCTTTGGGGTCTTCTCCCTGTCACTCTCTCTCTCTCCCCTTCACACACACACACACACACACACACACACACACACACACACACACACACAACACACACACACACACACACACACACACACACACACACATACACACACATGCTCATACTTCCTCTGTCTCTTTTCATTTGTCTGTGCAATTTCTCTCTGTTCCGTCACCGATTTCGTTATTTTACCCGCTCCTTCTTCCTTTCTTCCTTTTTAAAAAAAATTATATTTTTCCTTTTTTCTTTCTTTCTTTCTTTCTTTCTTTCTTTCTTTCTTTCTTTCTTTCTTTAATAAATGGTCACTCTCCATTTCTCCTCCCCACACACAAACAATAAAGCGAAGGAACGAATTAATACATCAAACCCCTACCCCTAAGTACTGCTCTCAACGAACATAACAGAGCTCATGTTTTCAAGTTCGAATCTCCTTTTCACATGTACACGTGGCTGATGTTACGATGGTATTGCATGCTACGAACTAGAATCACTGATGTGATGTGAATTCCACAACTATACTATACGGTCGTAACGCCAAGAAATCTCGTAGGTTCGTAAGAGATCCGAACTTTAAAATGAAAACTCTCTATTAGACTTCTAGATGCCACCCTGACAATCATCAGTCTTTAGCCATAACATTTCAACGACCGTAATGTTACCGAACTTAACGTACTGAACCTTTAACGACCTCATCGATTTGACTAGGCTACGGTAGAAGACAAACAGTACAAACCGTATACGAAAGACATGCCATTAGTGTTTGGTCTTGTCTAGTCTATACGCTTATTTACTTTCATTTCATGTTGTCCCAAGCGTAGTGTGCCGAACAACGGAATCTACTGATGATGGGTGGTTCTCATGGTGATGACTGCAGTAATGGAGGGTAAACCTGAGATAATGAGGACGGAAAAGTCCGTAATTTGTAGTACGAGCAGCAGTATGGTCGAACCACGCTTATTATGAACTAGGGCTATTCCAAATTATATTATTTCAAGTCTCAATATTATGAAAGCTGGTTTAGATCAATCCTATGGGAAGTAGTGCAAAACGTGTTTAAAACGAATAGTATATTTCGTTTTTGTTGTTGTTTTTTTGTTTTGTTTAGGCCTCATTTTTATTTAAAGAAAACGTATCATGTCTTGACTTAGAATTTGTGAGTGTTAATGTTTTGAAAACATCTTAAACGTCTTCCCTGTTTTATTATGATTGACTGGTTTCTTCCAGGTCGAAGAAAGTGAATTATTGAGTCAATGGTCCAAATACTCTTTTTTTCTTGGGTTGGCCGTTTTTTTAAAATAAGGATTATCTCAAAAAGCAGTGTGGAAGGAATGAGAGGAACAGTTAGCTCCCTTAGCTACGTCATTTTAGTCATAGAAATAGGACGTGTTCTGACTGGCTAAGCCGGAAAGTCCATTTGTTCTCAAAGGGTGGTGAAGGAATACACAGTGTATTAGACTAAGATGTCATGTATTGTTATCGATACGAAGGTACAGGCCTCTGAGATCGTATTCTGGCAAATTTTTGAGGGGGTTGTAGCTTGTACATCTCTATAAAAACAGTAACAATAATTGTTATAGCTCATTCCTTCTAATCCAACACATCAGCACTGACATATCTATGAAATATTAATGGAGACCAGGTTCTGTGTCAGCACTATTAAGAATGGCGGTCTTCCCACCGTTTCTTTACAAACCAACCGAAAGACACTGAAAAGTCCGTAAAACATACATGAAAACTGAAATACTTAATGCAGGCCGTTTGTCATAGTTGTGAACAATGGTAATGCCAACGTTGGATCGCTCCTGACCACAGTGCTGACATTATTATATATTAATGCCATAGTCATAGTGTGAAATTCTGCGCCATTTATTTAGCATCATTTGTTGTACATGTACTAGATTTATTATTTAATAAAGTAGCTCAGACGAAGCTGGGGAGGCATTATGCTGAGAGAGAGGGGGAGAGAGAGAGAAAGAGAGAGAGAGAGGCAGATGGACAGACAGACAGACGAACAGACGACGAAAGAGAAGGATTTAGGGAACAATAAATTTGTTTGATTACTATGTTTATGTATTGTTATAAATGTTTTGTGGTTAACCATTCGTCTAAACAAAGCTTGAATTTGAACTTGAACATGTAATCTGATGAGAAAAATATTACGGACGTCTTCCCTTCTCCCCCATTCTCCCATCCTGCCACCTCCACATCCAAAATGACTGATTCCACGAAATGGGGGACACATCACTTGTGCATAATCAAGAACTGAGTTTGGCACCGATATAAACATAAAGACAAAAAAGGGGAACAAGGAAAGGGGGATTGGGGGNGGGGTGTCGGTAGTTTGGTACAGTAGTAGCGACACACCCGCTTCTAGAGGAACGGTATTATTAACCCTCTAGTGCCCAGCGTATCAGATCTGATACATTTCGTGGAACAAAGAAAAAGCAAACCAAGATCATCACCCCACCATAATAGTGTGAAGTGGCATGAGCGGGCATTAGCCTGGATATGAGACTTATAAACCGCATTATTATTATTATTATTATTATTATCATCATTTTGATGCTTGTTCCAGCATAGTGGATCCAGAAGTGATCCAAAAACTGGAGCTCGGACTTTTTGTAAATAGGGCTGGGCACTAGAGGGTTAATTCCTTTGCTTTTGACCTTATGAATATTGATGGACTCCAAAACTACATAACTGCAGCGTCTCTTGCCAGTGTTGCAGGTATCATGGTATTGGTTCTTGGCCGGCCACGGATACCGTCAAGGGTTGTGGAGGATACGTGAATGCAATGCCTAATTAAAGATTAATCAGGCGACGCTATTTCCGTGGGATTCATTCGATCGATCGGACAACCGTGGCTCGAAAGCCAACGTCCTGCTCACCAGCAGAGTCTAGGGCAGGGGTTCTCAGGTTTTCATGGCCAGGGTTGCTCCTTGACGCCGTCAGAAAATACCATTCATTTCTGTCTGAAAACCACTCATTTTAGTCACCTGACCTCAGAGTAAGGTAAAATAGTGTGAATGAGTTACTCGTATTTTGGTTCTTTTACTACATCCTTCTCCTAAAACCTGGAAATTGTTTTGGAAATGTAGGGTGTGCATACCTTAAACATTAAGAACCTCTGGCCTAGATGACGATGAGGAAGCTGCTACTGATGGCGTGCTTCAAAGAAGCAGTCTTGGTCATGAAGTGGGTCAAAGGAAGTACTGGGTCAATATTTTAGACCAAGCCCTATCTTTCTAATGTCTTAAAAACAGTCTGTTTCCCTTGAATTATTTCAAACTAGTTTAAATAGCCATGATCTCATCGGTTTGCATACAAAATAGAGACTGACAGCAGAACATTACACAAAAAAACTGAGAATTGATACTAAATTATTCTAACGTCATATAAAACGATGAGATAACAAAAAGTATAAAGGAGTGCTTGAAAATGAAGAGAGAGAGCTTGCCCCCCCCCCNAAAAAAAAAAAAAACAACAAAAAAACAACAACACAAAAACAACAACAAAACAAAACAAAACGAAATTTTACTAATCGGCCTAATAATAATGTACAAAAGTCGCAAGTTTTGATTCAACCATCTTCTTCCGTTTATAGAGGTCTCCAAATATAAACACAGCAAGGAAGAAAAAGAAGAGGAACATGGAAATATATACGCGTACGGTTACCAAGGGGGTAGCAGGAAATTGTACAGAAATTACAAGAATTCATACATCCATACCTCTACACATAGAAAATGAATTTATACCTTCTGAGTGAACTCACGAGAATATTCAGTTTTTACCCTCATACTGATATTTTCGCCGTTTTATAAGAGAGGAAAAAATGTACTTTTTTTCACATTCTGTTTTGTTCTTAATCTATTAGACGTCTATATTAGCTATACAACATCTTCATGTCAGATTTAGATGAAAATAACTATTCACTCTCTTTAGAACCATTGCCACAGTCTGCCATATGCTGTCATCTGAACGCGCCCTGAGACGGGCTTGAAATGAGTACACGGATTAATATACTGTATGCCCCGCGGTCGTTATTTGGTGGGCAATCATACCTCGGCTCATCATTGGATTGGCTCGTAGTAGTACTGTACTCGGCGATAGCTCGAATCCAGGTTTTGAATCATATACCAAGATTTTTAAAGAGTATTACTCCACACCAATATCGATACTTGGAAGTCTACTTCGATACTATTCTAAATGCATTTTATTTGATATGCTAAAATTTGCCTTCGCTGACTAATAAATTTTGATTTCTACACTTATTATATACCAAATTGTACTAGCTACCGCACTCCAAGTACACGCAAACATTAATTACTGTGGAATTGATATGGTTCATTTCGCTTCATTATCGAAACATCTTTGCTAGGTCGCAACATATTCCTGATAAGAGATTAAACTCTCTTCTACATAAGGGCAATAGAAGCTTTAAAATATTTCGTGTTAAAGCATTTTCCGCCATGTTTAAGGCTCAGATCTCACTTTAAGACTTGCGAAATATTTCGGAACAGTGCTACAGTCTACCTCACTTTATCACATTCCGGATAATCGCAACTTCCGCTTACTCACAAAACCTCCTACGTAACAAAATGCTATTATGTCTATGTAAAAGTCACTGGATAATCGCAGCTTCTTTTAATCACAACTTGTTTTCGTGCTCCCGAGGGGCTGCGATTAAGCGTGGTTATATAGCTTCCTGTAAAACGTTTCAGGTAAAAACAGTTACCAAAACTACTAGAAATCTTCCAAGTGAATCGCAAAGAATAATCTGAAGTTCAAGTTGCCTTACCTATCTACCTACTTACCTACCTACCTACCTACCTACCTACCTACCTATCTACCTACCTATCTACCTGCCTGCCTGCCTATCTATCTATCTATCTATCTATCTATCTATCTATCTATCTATCTATCTATCTATCTATCTATCTATCTATACAAGAGTAAAACGACGGTCCTGTCCAATGTTTAAAATATCGACACTAATTCTAACCACTCATGTTCTTCGATACATGTAAAGTATCGCGTGACCGAATAAAAAGATACAATACAGACCAGTACTTTGACTGATTTGCTCACGGGTCGCCAGGAGACTGTGAAGCCAGTGTGCTGTAGCCATAAAAAACTGTCTCTTTTTTATGTTCGTTGGTTCCTGCTTTGCTGTGCCAAATTAATATCAGCGAGCTTTCAAGTGGCATTGCACTTTATTGTGCCAGCGCGTAGTGTCAATGTAGTGCATTCTGTTTCATCACATTTCGTGTGACTGCAACATCTTTGCTTACTCGCACCGTTGTTCCCATAAGAGATTTTCTGTCTTTTCTACATGTAGACAACTTGATAATCACAGCTTCTGATAATCGCAACTTTTCCAGGTTTCATAGAAGTTGCAATTAAGCGGAGTCCGATATATCTTAGTCACTGTGGATGACTGAAGTGGCGGCAGTGGTTTGTTTTCTGTATTGCAATTAAAAGAAAATGTCTATCAGGGTTCACTGGTTCCACCCCGATTTATTGTCGGTGGGTTTTAATGCATTCGCGACACATCTTGTCAGACTCATAATCATTCGTTACCATGCTTCCTATTAAAGGAACCATTCTGAATTAGCCAACTTCCGTGAGGCTAACTTTCCACATAATCAAAATAGCAGAGTGATTGCGTCATCAAATCTTGCTTCCGAAAGTAAAATATGCGTAAGTTAATGAAAGCCAATGTGCCAGCCCATATTAACCAATCATGTTCCCCTGATAATGGAAAAGTGAAAAGCGGAGGTTTTGATTGCTGGAGTTGCGGCTTGCCATGCCTGCATAATAACTGAGAGTGACCCATGACGATCGAGAAAAGAGTGATATTGCTAGTGATATTAATGAATCTTGCAGGTCATCATCGTCATTGCATAATACAGCTATAGAAACCCATTCATGTAATGCATAAGAATACCATAACAAGGCCTATACATCCTTGACATCTGAAATATCATCGTTGTCTTCGATGTTCAGTTGCTTGATCAATTTAGTTTTGTTATTTAGAAAGGCTTTGTAATTAAAACATAAATATAATTCTTTGTAAATATTCATGTAATCGCCAGTCGTTATTTTGAATTGATTGAAACAACATTTACTTCCCTTGATTAGAGTTCAAGAGTCGAAACGCGCACATCACTTGGTTGTTTGCTCACTGTCTGTGTGAAGCCCGGTTAGTGTTCAGGAATGTGGCCACACTGGTCCATTCGAGGTCAATCTAAATGAAGATGGCTGAGTTGGCTTCTTGACGAGTTTTTTTTAAATTTTGGTCCTTTCCGAGAAAGTATATAAAATAAATAGGAAACTCTCTTATTCGGAGAGCAAGGCAACAGAAGATATTTAGAAAAAGATGACCCCATCTAGCAAATGTTGCGGCTCTTTGACTTCTAGACATTCAGAAGGAGCTGGACCACACTTGGGTCATAACTCCTAAGTGTCCTTCTGTAGATTCTTTAACAGAGATCTAGTACCAGGGATGTATATTACACCATAATAATGTGCCGCATCAATACCGATCTTCTGTTTGACAACACATTTCCGCATTAATATCATACGAGCAAGGCATTTCTTTCAGATCATTCATTTTTACAGTGGTCGGTTGCCATGCATTATTCAAGAGATCTTGACCACTCCCTTGAGTTTTCATCAGAACACAGACAACTAGAAATTATGGAAATAAATGCTTGTTAAAACGTCTGTCTTGTTTCTTTCATCTTGTGCTATCTCCATATCATTGTTTTTAAAGCGTCGAAGAGATTGTCCCCAAATCATTGTCTGGCACTGGCTTGAAAACAAAAGGCACAAGAATGATCCATGAGGCCTGGCAACAAATTGACAGAGAGCTTCTGTTCTCTTCTGTTCTCTTCTGTTCTGTTCTGTTCTGTTCTGTTCTGTTCTGTTCTCTTCTCTTCTCTTCTCTTCTCTTCAAATGTGCGGGAATTAATTATGAAGTTCATATTTGTGATGCATATGTCTCGAAGAAGNATGAAGCCTGGCAACAAATTGACAGAGAGCTTCTGTTCTCTTCTGTTGTCTTCTCTTCTCTTCTCTTCTCTTCTCTTCAAATGTGCGGGAATTAATTATGAAGTTCATATTTGTGATGCATATGTCTCGAAGAACTTCATAGAACTTAATAAATAATGTTTGCCACCCTTATTCTGATTTTTTTTATCTTAATTCAGACCAAGTCAAACAATGGAAGTCCGACACGGGACGATTCCTTCCACCATTAGAATTTTAAATAGACATGACAGAACCTAAAGGCCAAGCCACCAAAAAAATATCATTTGCACATGCTTGCTTTCCTTATTAATGTCTATCTGGCTTCCAGTAGCGGCCCAGCAATAGTTAACTCTTTGTCCTTTGCTTATCGTGTGCAAATAAAAACTGGTAAAATGATAAACTTCCTTATTTGACTCTTAACCTACGGCAAGTATGCAAGGGTGGGTAACTCTGTAGCTTTTTCCGTTCTTGATCGTCTAGGTTACAGGCCTGTAATTGTACTTTCACTTTTTTGCCTGTAATTGTACTTTCACTGTTGGGTCCTACACTGTTGGGTCCTACACTGTTGGGTCCTACAACAACTTAGGGGGTAAATTTCATCTCCCCTTTTCCCTCTTTTGGGGTATATTTCATCTCTCCTTTTTCCTCTTTTGGGGTATATTTCATCTCTCCTTTTCCCTCTTTTGGCATGCCCTGCTTCCAGTAATAAGGGCTCCAGGGGGGAAATTTTGATATCATGGGAATCTGTCTCCATTTTACTTTATTTTACCAGGCACTATTTAGCCCTGGGCTGGAACTGCCAGGTCAAGGGTGTGCTCAGGCGGAAGAGGAGGGGTTTGGCATTGACCAGTGAAAAATGTAGGCTCTGTTTACAAACAGCAACCAAGCTCAAAATTTCAATGGGCTTGCTAGGGTTGGGTAAGTCTTAAAATTTGGGCCACATAATGAGCTTCAATCTGGTATGGGTCTGGGTGAAAGCTTAAACTTTGGGTTCAGAGGGCAAGCTCAAAATGTTAATATAGCCCATAGAGGAAAAAAGGGTCCAATCCTATTACAGGTCTGTAACCTCTAGCCTGCTCCCGTTTCATCCTCCCAGCTCTGATGTTTTCCTTGCGTTTCCTCTTGTCGTTCTTATTGTCTTTTATATACATTACTGAGGGCTTCCGATAAATGCATACTAATGAAAGTCAAGTCCGCTTCTTGTGCAAATAAACATGACCCGCTCGATTGATTGGTTGACATTCACATCTGTGTTTAATGCTCTTAAAACCCCTTTTGCTGTCTTGTTATCATGAGGAAAATAAGGCGCACATGGAGATGGTTGTGAACAGTGCACACGCATTGCTGTGAGCACATTTCCTTCATGGAGTTGCTGGTAGGCATTTGTGTGGAATAATACTGAGCAGCTCCCTTCCGAGATGAGTTGTCATAACGCCAGGGGTTTCCAGAGGGGAATACGCGTATCCCTTGTGGTACCTCATGAAAATTCCTTGAGGTTGGTTCGCAAAGGATCGTAGGTTACCAACGAAAATACGAGTTACTGATTAACCCGACTTTACTATCCTTGGGTTTCCGTGGACCTGAAGGGTTACGCTGCATTGCCTGATGACATCTTAAACGAGGTACTCTGACTAAAAAAGGTTGGAAACACCTTGGCTCGCACACTTTAGTAGTCACTATATCAAGCTGTTACTATAGCGAAATCTTGGTAATGCAGCCTGGCGGCAAATTTCAGGAGGTGAGCAAACCCATCAAAATCACATTATGTACGTTTTTACACCGCAGTCAGCGTTTTAAAACTGGTTCTTATTTACTAAAAACTGTCTCGTAGTTTACAAAAACACTGCATCATGGCTAGTTAAACGTGCGATATGCTACAGGCACAACAAGCAGCAGGACGCTGAATGTGTATTCCCCCGGGGAGTCGCCTCTGGAATATTCATAGCGTGACCTTTATCGTAATGGCGTATTGCGCTATATTTAATTCATGAACCACGCTGCTGGAACTGTCTTAGTCAGGGGCGTGGATGTGGGAAATTGACGATGGGTAGAATATTTAGAAAAATTATTTTCTTCGTCCCTGCTAGTATTGATCTGGAAAGGACGCAGGTGATGTGTAACACTGCAACACTCCTATAACTGCCAAGCATGAGTCTAACATCTTAAAGGCTGCTCGAGGAACACCGAGTATAACAGGCAAGGCACGAAGCACTAATCTAAATACATTAGCACGTTTCACATCGAAGCGCTATCTTTGTTCCGAATTTCACGAGTAGAGCATTTCATACTGCACAAAAAAAACCAAAACAAAACTTTGCAGATCGTTAGTTTACAGTTCCCTCCGAATGCCACTGTAAAACAAAATTGATAATCAAAACCTCTAGTATTTTTTAATGTGAAAGCAAATCGGTCTGAATCCAGGCAATCTTTTGAATTCTCCACGGCCATTTGTGGGAGGTTAAGTTTCCCATATATGAAAGCAAGATAAGATAAGATAACCTTATCAGTCGTTATGGAAATTTGCTTTGAACAAGTGCAGCACAGCTAATACATAAAACGGCGAATTACATTCATAAGATAAACGTGATTACGTACAGATGTCACACACACACACACACACACACACACACACACACACACACACACACACACACACACACACACACACACACACACGCATATATATATATATATACACACACACACACACACATAAACATAGATCTATGTGCACAGAAGCAGTATCTCTTAAGTCCCAGATCTCTTAATATTACGCAGGGTAATTACATCATAAAACTTGATCAGCTGGTGTGCTATAAACATTAACACATCATCATAGCGTCAACAAACCTGTAAAATACCATCTATGCCAAGTGTTCTGACGACAACGACTGAATGGGGCAGCTTTAATGTCTCGTTAAAATCCATTCCCTTTCTCTGTTATCAGATCTCTATGTTTAAGAACAGCAGTAATGCAATGTTTACTACTCACAAAATGAACGTGCTGACCATTACAGAATCATCATTTAAAGAAAATTAAGATATACTAGCAGAGTGTCCCGGCCCTGCCCGGGAAGAAAACAAGGAAGAAGATGATGACAAAAACGACACTGAACAGTTCTTTTTATTGTATGTGTATCTCCACTTTTCTCCGCCCCTCATCTCCCCCCCCCCNCCCCCCCCTTCCCCCTATTTCCCCCGGCATAACAATACCTGTGGTTCCTGAGTTCCCGCCGATGCATACTTTTGTGTGCGCAAATTTTAATGACGTCATGCGCTTGCAAAATTTTGTTTCGTTTCCGGACCCGGATTATCAATAGCTATCGGATCGCAAAAATTAGAATTATGAGGTAAAAACTGTTTCTACAGTAGGTCCACACAGCATCCATTGGCATTTCCTGGAAAATCATGGCAACTCGTCGATGCATGGGAGTATGGGTGACAGGTAGCACTGTTAAACGTGATGAGAAACTTAATATCCACCTGTAATTAGACCGGAAGCTTAGGCACGAAAGCTTTTCAGTGTAGCAAGTAAACGCAACACCACGTTACCCGCGATATTTCCTAGTGCGGAAAAGGAAAATCTTTATTCTTGTTAATAAAAGCTGTACATTCGTTTTCGCTCCCAAAATACCTTTTAAATAAGATGAAATTTCAGGCTAGCCCAAGGATACCATACTGACGTTTAGAGCTAAAATAGCACTATCTGACTTGATTGCATGGAACGGAAGGCAATATTTCGATTCAGTCGAAATAGCCCATTTATGCACTAAGCAGCTGTAAAAGATAATATCGTTGCGCTTGCAAGCTGTCGATATTTCATGACCCAGCTTCACGGTGCATTCATAAACGCCTCATTACATTAGCCTGCAACATGCCAACGGGAAAATCGCCTTCAGCGGCTTTACCGCTTTCCCTGCCCTCATGTTTTATTTTTCTTTTTCATATAAAAAGAGTAAAGCCAAACACACTCACGCGCATACGGGCATTCAAATCTCTCCCACGCCAGAATTGTTTGGGAAAATAGTTTGCCTTATTGACAAACCCGTTTTATTTCATGATGAATTAATACAAAACCAGCAGTGGTTTGTTTGGGTTTGCCTGTAGGTTTTACTGTGCATGTTTCAATCTAGAGTCTAAATTATTGCTCTTCCACTGTTTTATATTATACAACCAGAGCCAGTTGTGCATGACACTGAAAACCAGTCTGACAATCCTTCCCCCCCCTCCTCATTTCAAAAAAAAAATTGATGAATATCTTCAAATAGCGTGGAGCAGCGTGGTCAAACCATTAAGAGTTGGACTCAAGATCTAAAGGTCAAAGGTTCGATTCCCGATCATGATCATGTTGTAAAGGCCTTGGGAGAGCATTTCATTCGCATTTTATTTAGTCCACCCGTCTGTAAAATGGGGACCTGGCTGTAGGCAGTGGAAGATATTGTCAGAATGCTAGTGATCGGTGCCTGTAAATGGCCGCGGCGCTGTATGCTCCCCAGGGAGCTGAGAAAAGTCATAGAATGATCCGGCCTGCTGGGGTAATAACAGTGTGAAGTCGCGTGAGCGGTCTTTATATAGCCTGAATACGAGACTTAAAAACTACATTCTTATTATTATAATTATTATTATACGAAATCATACGAAAAACCATCTAAAAGTTCTCGGCTTGTGCCTATGAATAGGTGCTGACTTACTTTAGGTACCGCGCACATTCCTCCTCACCTTCGAGATGGTACCAGTAGGAGTCAACACAATGATGTCAGCTTTATTCCTATCCTATCCTATCCTATCCTATCCTATCCTATCCTATCCTATCCTATCCTATCCTATGCTATCCTATCCTATCCCATAACCCTCTGGGGTCGTTGGAGCATCACACATGATCTGTTGACCAGCTTTCTCCATTTCTCTCTGTCCTCTATGGCTCTCATTGCTTCGCTCAGCTTCATTCCAGTCCGTTCTTGGATGTTATCGTCCCATCTCTTCTTCTGTCGCCCTCGTTTCCAGCCTCCTCGAACAGTTCCCTGCAGGATGGTCTTTGCAAGGCCTGACAATCTGGTGATATGACCGCACCACGCCAGCTCTATTGCCAAGCGAAAGTCTTTATGTGTCAGTCTATCATCTTCTAGGCTTCAGACTTAACATCTACTCGATTATCTCGAATCTCCTTCTCCTCAGCTTAATGTTCATCTATTGGAATGGAATGAATTACAAGGAGCAAAGTATGGTTGTCGGCGTCCTTTCTTCACGTCGTTGCTAGTTTTATTGTATGCGGGAGAATTATAATTTTCATGGGCATCCCATGCTAATTTATTATGTGTATCGGCTAAACTTGCCAGATTTATGGAATTAAAAAACTAAAAACTAGGAACCCTTCTTCGCACTGACAGAAAAATGGGGNGGGGGGGGGGGCGCAGGTCTTGACGAATAGACTTACGAGATGTCAGAATGACATTAATCTTATAAATAAAAGAAGATTGAGGGGAACAATGGCTTAACTGTTTAAAGGCCAAAAACAGTTCGAGGGCGGCGGAATGTGCAGGCATTTTGTCACGATGTCCCATTCAGTTGTTGTCCCACTTTGCCGACCGCTTGCGTCTAACATCTTCCTGAACCGGGCTCAGGATCCCGTAGTAAAAGTCAGCACTGACCTACAGATTTAGATCCATGTAACTTCTTCATCTTCCCACTTGGTTAAAGGAAGACGATTTCAGATGATAAAGAAGATAACAGGCTGAATTTGCAGAAGGTGCTAAACAAACTGACAGAAAGAGACTTCGAAAGATCAGTCTTCTAGGCTTGGCACGGTGCTAGAACCACATCTAATGGGTGAAGGAATGCAGCACTTAAAGGAAGTCTAGATGTTTTTCTGGGCACAGCAGGAGATCTTTTGGATCGCATCTCGTATTTTTTTTTTTAATTTTTGGAATAACGCTATCAAGCATCATGGCCAATGCCCTTTCTATGGTTTAGTGTTTTTCTCATTAGAAACCGTGGTTAAGTTGTTAAATATCTGAATGTAGTGAGCCTTAAAAAGTCTCTAGGTACTAAGCATAGATTTACTATGACAACCTTTTCGGTCCAAAAAGTACAGTCATAGAGTGCGTCCATCATCACAGAGTGCGTCTATGTCAAACTTCTATGGCAGGTGACATTGCCAACCCTTAAAGCATACGGACATACCATGGATACATTGACTAGAATGTCAATAACATAATAAGATCCAGCATACACTTCCCTTCCACCTCGTCCCCACTAGACAACGCCCACGAAATTCCCTTGTGAAATTGTGGCATTCTCGAAGCTGCGGTTGTTTTTCATGGTCAGAATAATGGCCAAAGAGGAAACTCAAAGGACTGGGGAAAAGAAAAGGAGGAAAAGGGGGNGGGGGGGGGGGGGGAGGAGACAGGACCAGAGAGTGTTCCATAATGGAGTTAGAGCTTGTTTGGAAATCAATAGAAACTTAAGGAGATGGGCATACTGTTACACACCAGGGACCAGGCCAAAGATCAAAGGCTGGGCTGAGGTGTGGTGTGACGATAAAAGCAATAAAGAATTACACAGTGTTGCGTTTATGTGTTGTGATCACGCTCAACAAACAATAAGGGACAACTTTTATGAGAGGAAATATTGTTTTCTCTTGCGGCTATCTTTATTAGCTTCCTTTTGTAGGCAGCATCTGCTGTAGAGAGGGCTGGTTCTCATCTTCGAAACGGTGTTGTCACCCTGATCATGGGCTTTTCCCCTACAGCTACAGTGATTTTTTTCTCCCTACATTTTCCTATGCAAGATGCTGAAGCATATTTAGTAGAAAAAATGCCTACAATTTTATTGTTAAACTTTTAACCAAACTTTTCACCTACATAATACTACGTCTCACGGTATTTCGCAACAACCTACGAACAACGATTTTTCTCCTACGTAAGAAAAATGGCTTTTACCCTACCGTGCGGGGAAATTCAAACCAGTGACAAGACTTCTTCGAAAAGTAAGAAAAAAAGTGCAGCTGCTTCTGCTTAGCCCTTTAATTAAACTTTTCAGTTAATCGCAACTTTTGAAAAGAAACACGAGAACGTTGAAAATCAACTTAATCACAACCTCCGCTTAATAGCGACTTTTTCGTACTAGTTACTTTTTTGCGGAGTAGATTGTACATTCAAGCGCATCTCAAAGAACAACAGCAATAACAGCAAACCACCACCAACTACAACAACAAAGACAACGACGATTACAACAACAACAACAACAACAAAACAAACGTATACTTTCCTCGTTCGTCCTACACTGCAGTAAGGGCTTCTACGTGAATTAATAAATACTGATGTGTGCAATTGTGTCCAGTCTACTTAGGTGTTTTCTTATGGCCACGGGTATTTGGCTAGACAGCCATACTATCCCGTGGAGAGTAATTTGGCTGGACAGCCAGACAGAAACAGTTTTGCATGTGACAAAGCTTAGAAACATGCTTCTCATCCCTCTACAAAGCAAAACAAAAAAAAAATCACTAATTAGCTCATGATTTTGTGATTGTCGAGTCTCTCTTCAGATTCTGAGTCAGCATGATATTCCACTGAGCTACTGAGCAGGTTGACAGTATCAATAATTTCAGTACCTAAACTTATGATGAAAACCTGGCAATCTGATAGGGTAGTCTAAAAAAACTTTGTCCCAATTAAAAATACACTCCGGTGAAAATACTCCGTAAGGTGTATTTTGGCATTCCAGCCTTACTTACTCCATTTATTTCCTTTATAGAGGGACCCTATGGCAATGGCCTATGACTTACGTAGGTCGGTGTGCCTTTAAACTTAGCTTCACCCGTTTTTTGTCTTCAATAACAGCTGATGCAGATCGTCTAGAGAATAAATTTCTGGAAGAAAATGCGGCATTGACTCTTATGGCTAAACGGCTTTGTGAAAAGTTCTCATAAACTGAAGACTGTTACAACCGAGTTTGTGGATTCAGCACTCTAGCCTGGCGATTTGCATTGTAGTGATGTTGGGAAAGATGTTCTATTCCTATAGCCTACTGGACTCAGATGTGAATGAATACCTGGCTTTCGAGCTTAATGGGGCAGGAGGGGACCCGTGGCTGTATGCATAATACTTACGTGAGTTAGTGCACTGTGATTTATAACCATGGAAAATGCACAGACCGTTAACAGCTCTCACTGTGGTTAACGCAATGCATTAACTAACGTATGGATTGTGCATAGTCGTTCTACTCTGTGGCACGTAACATCGACTTTGTTATAGATCTCTTCTATTTTTGTATTGCTATATACGTTATATGCATTGTTGCATATTCATGTACTATCATGAATAAACTCTAAAGCATTGTACGGCATCGTAAAGCATTATTCCCTAGATGGCAAGTAATATGTAGACTTTTTAATCTTGACTAAAAAAATGCAAAAAACTATATCTATGTGTGGAAGGAAAATCTTGCCGTGGTTCTAAATCTTTTCTAACTGAATGGAAGTCTTGTGGTTTTTTTCCCTTAGCCTGTGTAATGGAGCGGATTTGGAAAAAAAGCGGAATAAAAGTTCAAAGAGTTCATTCCTAATCATAGGGATCAAAGGAAGAAACTGGCAGTTTCCAGAATTCCATCATAGCAAGCAGAGTAGGGTTTTCATGTCTGTGTGTATGTGTGTGTGTAGTGTGTAGTGTGTGTGTGTGTGTGTGTGTGTGTGTGTGTGTGTGAAAGCGTGCACGCTGAAGAAAGATTGGGAACAGAAAGGCGGAAATGACATTGGCTATTAAACGAGGCTTAAGACTGAAATATCCTCTTCAGCTTTTCGTCTTTTGGCAGGGCCGTATAATTCCCTTGCCTTCCTCGCAGTTTCCACTCTCCAGTGATGAAAGATGTGAGTGTTAAGGCTTTCTCAAGACCAGAGACAAAAAAATTACTAGTAAAGTTGATACAAACTTGGAGAAAAAAATAAGATTGGAATATGCAAAGTTTTTGAAATCACCTCGGTCATATTATTTGAAGAGGGAGAGATAAGTGAAAGGAT
>JAWQUT010000023.1:2076777-2095750 GCA_033807755.1 Ellobium chinense
AAACAGCCCGGCACGCGATTCGAATCCACAGACTCAGACATGAGACCAACAGTCTTCAGCTTCTGAGTACAGCATTCACAACCCGCACGGCTTGAATGAAAGAAATATGAAGATTGGGAAAACAAGAAGACTGGAGACTTCTAGGATGTGCCGGAATAAGCTGGATTTTATCTCTCGTATCACATTTTTTTCTAAGCGATTTTTATGACCAACATTCCTGGATCTAACCTTCTATCCATCCAAAGTAAGCTGATAAGAAAAAAACTTTTAAGGAGGCAGGGACTGTTATCTGCTTCTCAGTCTAATTAATTCACATCATGTTTCAAAAAATTTAAGCCCCAGACGATTAGTGTATCCATCCGCACCAATTGTCTGCAACTTTTCTCGTTTTATGACGTCACAGAGCACGAATAACGGTAGGGTACGCAGGATGAATATCCTGACATTCAAGCGGTGTTTTCTCAGAAATGGTCAGACCGGGGCAAAATGTACGCGGTTTAAACACAATATTTTTTAATGTGGATTTTCAGACTGTGAAGCGAACATCTACCCCTGTCCCTTTAAATTTACCGGTCAGTGCTCTTAGTCCAATTATCTTGCCATAAGTTGCTGTAAAACACAGCACACTGCAAGTCTATCAGGGAGTTGGAAAAACACACACAAAGCGTGCTTTCAAATTAACAATAGAAAGTTAATTAAGGGGGAAAAAAAGGTTTATCTGAACAGAACCACATTTGTCGTCACTAATGGTTTGTTTTCGTGGAGGCAAGCAACACCAATACGACCTGCTGAAAACCTTGAAAAACAAACGTTGTCCTTTCAAGCAGAACTCCAATCTAGGGCGTTCAACTGGATGTCAGCAACTGTTGATGACTCTGAAAATGAGCTGTTGCTTTCAGCTATATACCGATTTTTATGGCACGAGCTCGCAGCGGGACACCCTTTGGTCGCGTGCCCTGCGAATGGGGCTTCGATCCGTTGCAGAGGGTTTTTGGTTTTTTGTTTTTTTTTTGACAGCAAGTAAAACTACACGCGATGACACAGTGCCAGAACATCATCAGCAGACACACTGAACCGATTGTCGGGGCTATCCGGTTATTTTCACGCCGAATAGTCATTTTTTTTCTTCTCTGAAAGATAAATGCCCGCTGGGTATGAGCTTGACACTCGTCATGCGCGCCTCACTCGGTGTGGATACTCCTAAACCAATTTCACGCCTTCCGCGCACGAACATACAGAGCGGAAAGTAATAAAAAAATATTCTGCGTCTTCAGTGCAATGCTATCGACTGGAATTATAGTGTCATTGTGTTACTGTGTGGAAAAGACCGTGAGGGAAATGAAAAGCAAATCACTGCAATCACATACTTAATGACTTGTAAGTTTTTCTCTCTCAGTCTGCATAACTGCCACAGTCTGACACCCTTCTAGTCTACAGTCCGTGATAACATAAAACCAATAAAATGAGCAAGAAAAAAAACTTGCGAAATGTACAATGTTTGTTGGTGAGAACTTCCAGCACATGATGGAGATATTCGATCTTTTTAGTTCGGTGTCCAGATTCGATCTTCATCATTCAGTGGGTTGTTAAAGGCCATTAAAGCTTGTGTGGCATTATGATGGATGAAAGAGGATCAACACAAAACTTTATGTCTTTGTGTTACTATTATCTATATCTGTATGCCAGCTTGAATAATTCTGTCATCTGTCGTCAATATGCATGAGAAAATACTAGTCCAACAGAAAAGAGACTTTACCTAAAGCCAGGCACATACTTTTTTCCATAATATCTTGTAGAAACGTGCAGAAAATTATAAATATTTTGTGGATTTTTAAAACGTATTTATTCAGCACAAGTCCTAAATTAGAACGCTGGTATACTTGTTTTCATATTCTTAGATTTATTCAAAATCAGTACCTAAAGAATTAGGAAATATTGGCCTTTCTACATCTATAAAGTTAATTTCATAGCCAGGCTTCTTTGCATGGCTTTTGTCATGTCGTCATTTGCATGAATGCGACAAACAACAACAACAACAACAACAACAACAACAATAGCAACAAAAAGACGCAGGCGTGTATCTAGCAACGACTGGGAGACCTCAGAAGGGAAAACAAACAGCTGATCCAATAAGCTAATGGCAAGTCAGAATCATAACCAACCCAGTAACATATTAAACGGTCAGAATCATATCCATTACAGGCGACAATTGCTATAGTCCATGGAAAAGAGTTTCCAGATAGGATCACTACGATAGGGGACAGTCACCAAGGTTAAAAACAGTAATAACATTAACAACAGAAATAGCAGCAGCAACGACATCAGCGACAAAAGGAAAAGGACAAAAAGGACGCTGACAATGGTACTCACCTATCGGCCATACACCCCGCCGAGATGGATCCCACTAACGTCATAATCAACTGAACGAAGAAGACCCAGTTCATCATTTTGAGATCCGAGTGCGTCTGGCATCCCAGATCGAAGACAGTCGGGCCTAAAAATCCAACACAGACCCCAAAACTGCCGAATACACAACAGTAGGTCACCACGTAGAGCCAGTTGTCCAGGAACAACTTCCAGAAAGAGACGGCTTCATCCCTGGTCTGCACCGTCATGTGTTCCAGCCACTGGGAATCGTCCAAGCGCTTCTCCTGGTCCACGGTGAGTTTGGAAGCGTTGGGATCTTTCTTGCTGCCTCCATTGCTGAGATCGTTTGGAGGCAGCGGTGTGTGAGTCTGGTTGCTGTTGGCGGTAGAGTTCATTGTGGAATGAGGCATTGTGAATGTTTTCTTTGGGGATGCAAACGTTGACGAATAACGTTTGAAGCCGTGGCTGGTATGCAGTTAGAGCATCTGTCGAACAGCCTTGTGGTAATAATGTGTTCACTATTCAATAGTCTAGAACCTGATCAAAATGTCGTATACTCCCTATAGGTTCCCTACAATTATATCGTCAACGATTTTTCATACATCCTCGGCAGCATGGCATGGTGGCACAGCCCGGGAAACCCGATTTTACAGGAGAGCGATTTGAAAATTTGGGGTTCCTTTGCCGTTTGCGTTCTCAGTAACAATTAGCCCTAGAATTCTTTACTTTCGTATGTAATGAGATACTACATTTGTCAAAGATGTAGTAGCTTTAAGTTATTAATAGCTCTTGTTGTTTCAACGCGTTTTAGCTTTACGAAAATGTTCTCATGTTGTGCCACTATGCGGTGCAATGAAATGTCGACTCACCGGCTAGTCACGTGTTGTACCGGGCTTGTGCCACACTGCACTGCACATTAATTAATTTACTCCTAATCCGTCTTGCGCCTCCAATTTTACAAGGCACACAGACTATTCTAGTAGCAATAACGTATAATAACGCATAACTTTTACATATAATTACGGTGGGTTTTTTTTAAAGTATAATTCTGTGACAATTTTTTTTTGTTTGTTTATTGAGATCGTGAAACATACATTATGCTAGTCGTTGTTTTTTTTCAAGTATTAATATCTATATGATAGATGGAACAAAGCATACAAGACACCAAACATCGGATTACCTGCGTCTTTCAATCCCTTCCCATTTTCCCTTCTTCTTCACTCTTTCTCTTTGTTTCTTCTTTCCCAGTCCTTCTTCTTTACCTCTCCTCCTATCCCCATCCCTCGTTCACACTAATCTCTCATCTTCCTCCTGTCTTTTCTTTCCTTCAGACTCAACTGATTTTTTTCTTTGTTCTCATCTTTCTCTCTCTCTCGCTTGATTCTGTCCTGTATACGTTTATTTCCTCCTCTCTTCCGCTCTCTTTCATTTTATGTGTTCTTTGTTTGTCTCTCTCTCTAATGTATCTCCTCTTGCCCTTTCACTCTGCCATTATCCCATGGTAATGCATGCTAATTTCAACACACATTCAACTTGTGATTTCTGTTATATAATATAAAATATCACTGACTGTAAGATTTCATTAGACTTTAGAAGAAATTGATGGAATATTAATATGGAAGTTTGTTAGAGATTTTCCGATGCTCAGGCGTGTATTTTAGTACTATACCCATGTATTTAAAAGTTACGGGGTCGAGAAAAAACGCAACAAGCTATTATTTATACCCTTTTTAAGTTTTTAACAAAATAAGACTAACTTCATCGCCCAAAATATGGACCAGTGTGGTGTGTGGGTGAAACCGTCTATACCACATCGACATTGCAAATAACATGAAATTAAAAGTTCATACCGCAGACACATTTCCAAAAATTACGAGGCATATCGGACACCATTGAAAACCAGTATGAGCGAGAATCCTCAATTATGAAAGGTACTTTACCTTCCTAATCCTAACATTGAATTTTCTATGTTGTTGTAACTTTACATTCTGTGAAAGTGTCCATAACTAGGGTCATTGCTGCTGTAATTTTTTGTTTTTTGAATTAATGTATTGCAAGGCAGGTTGCTAATTAAATCGCTTCCTGCATGAACATGTTCCTATCAGTGTAGAGAGCATGAAGGTTAAAAACCTTCACTTTATTCTCAGATAGATACCATGGATAAAACCGAAATTCTACACTGCGTTGTACGTTCAGGACATTTCTTGAGTTCGCTAAACATTTGCAATGTGTCACTCCCTATGTTTTTTAAGCAAAACACCGTGAAACTGAAATAGACTAGATCCATATTCTTATTTAACATGCTATAAACCGTCTACCACAGACATTCGTGTCAACCGAACGTGTCGCTACCGTTTGCATGACTGCCTTAATGCGATTTTATACAGTCACAGAACTCAAGGCAGAAGATGTTACAGACTGGAAATATTTTTCCCAAGTCATCTGAAAGTCAGGGAGGTAGATGAATGTATTGAAAGATAACTGGACTTAGAGTCGGGAGGGTGACTATGACATTCGTGTGACACACCCTCAGAGACTTTTCTTCAAAGATTCTCATTTGCAGGAAGCATTTTTAGCATTCCAACCAAAAATCAAATGCTGTTCTAACATATTACTTATTTGAAAAGATCCTCTCGAAAAGCTCAAAGATTTCCAATCACTTAGCGAGCCTGAGTAATGGTCCTACATTTATACCGATTATGAGGTATTCTGAGTATCGGAAGATGTATAACAAACTCCCATGTTAATATTCCATCAAGTTCTCCTGACTTTTTATGGGATCATAACAGTCAGTGACTGTTATAATAAATAGGAGAAATGACAAGTTAAATTTGTCGTAAAAAGTGTGCATTACTGAAGGGATGATGGCCGAGTAGGAGGAGAAGGGGAGGTAGAACAGAGAGAAAGACATACAAAGAAGTACACACGGAGAAAAAAATGACAGAGAGTGGAAGAAAGGAGATGATAAAGGTGTACAGGGCAGGATCGAGAGAGAGAGAGAGAAAGAGAGAGAGAGAGAGAGAGAAAGAGAAAGAGGGAGAGAGAGAGACAGAGAGAGAGAGATGGGAAAAAAATCAATAGAAATTTCAAAGGAAAGACAAGAGAAGATGAGAGATTAGTGGGAACGAGAGATAGGGACAAATGAAGAGGTAAATAAAAAGGATTGAAAAAGAAGAAACAGAGACAAAGTTCTCTGAGGAAAAAAATACTAGCTTTAAGCATGTTTCATAGCTTATCAACTGGTGTGTCCATTTTGTGTAAAACAGTACAAAGAATATACTGATAATTTCATCTATCATTCTTAATTAAGAGCACACTGATCAATCCCTTTTATACTATTTACGACAAAGGATCACTTCTTCAAGGTTTATAATTCCCCCAACCTTCTGATCTCATTTTACTGACCGCAACACAGGAATAATATAACGCGTGTGTCACTATGCCATCTGGTGTGAACACGCCAATCATTGCACGGCATGGTGGCACAAGCGGGTTGTGCCAGTACGTCTTGCAGGAATTTCATCGGAAGGCGAAAAAAATGTGCATGACAAAAATGAAAAAAAGTGGAATATTATAACAAATATGACATTCTCGAGCATACCATTTTAGCACATTGTAGAGTGAGTTATGCACTATTCCACTGTACTAATATCTCAAATTGTGTAAAATTCGAATTGTACCACTATGTCATGCAGCGCAAACACTGCTGCATGTGCACGTTTCAGTAAAAATCTAACACAATGACAAAAAAAAAAAAGCTCCAAACTGAAAAGGCCATAGCTGATAAATATCTGATGTAAAACTGATGCATCTTACATTCGTTCTAATGAATACTGTTGTAGTGGATCATACACTCAAGTTAGGACTGTTTTGCCCCAAGCCTACATCACTTAAACTGTTCTCTAAAATTAACATTCATAGTATATACAGATACATATCTGTTGCCAACGCAGCAAATCTGATGCACTTATAGCTCTTTATCGAACACTGTAGAATGGAATAAAGTACATTTAGTTTCGTTTAGTTTAGTTAGCTTAGTTAGTTTTGCACCACAACATTTTTTTTTCTTTTAAATGAGACACTAATGTATTGTTTTAAACGCCAAATATCAGCTCTAATGATTTTAAATCCTACCAATGAACTTTTTTTTTTTTTTGCCCCTCAAGACGAGAGAGTTCAAGATAATTGCATACCTGACTTCTAAATATTTTTGTTGGGCTATGTTATCGCGATGAAAAATGTGTGTATTACGGTATGAAGGCAGTGTGGTAAAGATTATGCGACCGCCCCCATTGGATGCGGATTCTTTTCAGATCTGTATCAGTGATTACATTTATCTTATCTTATAAGGATCTTATGTAAGTCAATGGTTATTGTTGATGTATGTGTTATTATCGCGTGCAAATATATGTATTACGGTATGAAGGCAGCGCGGTAAAGATTATGCGATCGTCCTCATTGAATGCAAATACTAAAACAAGACTTTTCAGATCTGCATGAGTGATATATATATATCTTATCTTTTAAGGATCTTATGCAAGTCAGTGGTTATTATTGCTGTATAATATTCAGCAAATAGATCTGACATCTAAGGCTAGTGTTAGTGATTGAGAGTTCGACACATTGCACTTTAATATAAAGCTATTGAGACGAGTTGATGTAACGCCGATGTATTTTATTACAAAGCCACCCACACCCATGAAATTCAACATGCCATCATTTTCGTCGATGCCGAGTTGCGTGGCTGCCTTAATGTTTTTTCAATTCAGAGAAGCCAAGTCTTCTAGTAAAGGTTCGTGTAACTCCCGGTTGGTGTTTTGAATTTGCTGACACCAAAATTGCGTTGCTTCCCTTGGTTAGAGTTAGAGTTCAGGTATTAAACATTGCGCAAACAATTTGTTGTCCGTCACCAGTAAGCAAAAGTGCTCTTTTATTTTCGCTCTGTCATGGTAAGCTCATGTTGCTAGTATATAACAATTAAATCCCTGTAAAATTAGTAGTCTATGTAGTGTAAGGCTTAACATTCTCGATTTGCAAACAGAGGGAAGCAGGTTCAAGTTCTATCGAAGGGACAACGTTTTCTAGCTTAGACCATTTTCATTCTCATACTTGGACAATATCTTCATACTGCTTATAACCAAACATCAATTCCATAATCGTGTGAATTGAGAAAAATGTAAATGAACTGCTCTGACAAAGCATTTACAGCGTGACCGTGGTTAGGATTCGAACCTAGATCCTTTGATCCTGAGTACAAAGCCGTAAGCATTCAGGCAAATTGCTTCCCATAAATGACCGGGAAGATTCACTAGGTCTAGAACTCGCCTAACAACGTCCATCGAGTGATCAGCTAACGTGTATTACTGATCCCAACGAGTGACAATGCAGGAAAATGCATAAAGTGCACTGTATAACTATGCCATTCCATTTCGATACAACTCACTACGTCTAAAACTGATCTAACAACGTTCATCAAATTTCCAAGCTAGTGACTGCAGGAAAATTCATGAAGTGCACTGTATAACTATGCCACTGCATTTCCATACAACTCACTAGGTCTAGAACTTGTTTAACAACGTTCATCGAATGTCCATAGAGCAGGAATATGCGTAACGTACAATGTATAACGATGTCACTTTGTTTCTATACAACTCACTAAGTCTAGACCTGGTCAAACAACGTTCATCATAATGTCCAAGCTAGTGACAGTACAGGAAAATGCGTGATGTACAATGTATAACGATGTCACTCCGTTTCTTTACAACCCATTAGGTCTTGGCCTAACAAAGTCCATCAAAAGATCAACTTACGTATATTACTAATCCCAAAGAGTGACAGTGTAGAAAAATACATAGACGACAATAAATAACTTCGCCACTCCGTTTCTATACATTGGACAGCTTTCATTTACAGGTTCAGATCTTTTATGGACTGTAATAGCAGAGATATGCATGCGCATTATGGGACTTTCTGGTGTTACAATCATATTGCCCGGTACAAAATAGATTCAAACGTAAATATCACATCTGTCTAGTCTAGTCTATTAATAGTTTTTTAAAATCTCTAAATAGAAGAGCTCTCTTCCCGTCCTAAAAATCACGGATTACCAAGATCGCTGCTGTAATGTAAAAACATAATATAAATCTACATACACATTGTATTGTTAAACGCGTAACTTTTGCTAAAATATTCTGATTGTTTTGCACCGATAAACTAGCATGTGAGTAACACGTTTTATTCCAGTAACACGTTTGTTTCCCGTATTCACATTGTGATGCTTTTATGTTCCCGTTAACAACGGGTGTAACCAGCCAGTCGAATGATGCACCAAGCGAGTTACACTAGATGTGTGTTCCCTGTATGAACGTGACTGAGATAAGAAAGGAATAATGTGTACTTTTTTTGACACTCAGGCGAAACACGTGATGTCATAGAAGGTCACAGGAGAGGGCCAGGTGTGTCGGTGCCGTTTTACTCCCATCCATGATCTGTAGCCTGTGGAGATAAAAACAAAGTGCACAAGTGTAAATATACTGTTAAGCACTAGTAAACATTCTGGAACATTATGACACATTGTAATGAAAACGGGGGTTATGAGAGTAAACATTGCGACAAACAGTAGCAGAGATAGTTAAACCGCTTTTATGAAACTTTATAACAATAATAAACGAAGCAATAATGTAACAGTATCATTTATTTAAAACTATGTTGGAGCGTTCTGTGATATTGCCTGAAATACTCAGCTGTTCCATTTGCGACTTTCGCCCTCCGCTTTTAATCTCTAGGCCTTGTTTCAGTACACACAAGGGTCTTGCTAATTCCCGAAAGCCCCAAAATTCATCTCTCATAAATCCTTTCTCGTCGTTTGCAGATGACTTGTCAAATTCGAGTTCACGCCGTGTTAAGCCGTGTAAATTCCCATACCGGACAAACACGCAAATATACAAACAAATCCCCAAACATAAAATTTTCATTTGTATCTATTTGAACCCATAGCTCAGTTATTCAAAGCTGCAAAGCGGTTCGTTGATGCAGGATCGGTTATTCATTGTGGGCTTTGATGGCTACGGTGGTTTTGTACAGTAGCGTAACTTAGTAAAAGGAAACGTTTGAAGAAGTGCAGTGGTGACGGTGATGGTTGTAAAAAGGGTAATGAATGGGGTTATAATGTTACCCATGGTCAAAGCTGCACATGAAGTGGTGGTGCAGGTGACTCTGAGGTAGTGGTGGTGATGATGACGATAACAGTGGTAGTGGTAACAACGGTAATGGTAAGAATAGTTGTGCTTTGGGATCGTGGTAGAGTATTCGTAACATGAATATTAATAACAGTAATGTCAACTATAGTACAGTAATAAATAGTAGTAGTATTGATAATAGCAATTATAGTAGTTACAGCATTACCAATAGCAATAGAGGCAGTAAGTATATGATGCCATATAAGCAGAAGTACAAAAGAGTAGCAGCATATAAATATAAAAAGCTGTAGAAGATATACTAGAATAAAAATAAGTAGTTGTAAAAGTATAGTGGTAATTAACACACTCGCAGTTACAGCAGTGGTGCGAGAAATCAGGGAGATGGAAGATAAAATAAAACCACTGACAGCGATGCATAACAAATACATGAGTCATTACATACAATTAGATCAGTATATTCATCTGACTTAATTTCATAAAATATGTAGTACACATTTTGTACTTTCTGCACTGTTGGCTCCTATGTCCAACTGTACACAAACCAACAAAGCACTGAACTGAACTGAACTGAAATGAATAGCAACATTTCCCAGACCTGCGCTATCAAAGGCCTAAACCAATACAACTAATTGTTATGAGTTCTAAGTACTCAATGATAGACCTACCTCTCCCTGTTACAGTACACCACAGACAACAGGTGATCAGTTACATAGCTTAGAGCAATGATATTGTGCAGCCACATGCCTTTGTTTTCACTTATTTAAATCTCAGCTGTGCACATTAAACATACACATTATGATATATTGCGAGTATAGAGACTACACTGAGAGAGAGAGAGAGAGAGAGAGAGAGAGAGAGAGAGAGAGAGAGAGAGAGAGAGAAGAGGGAGAAAAAGAGAGAGAGATAGTTTCAGTCAGACAGACGGACAGACAGACAGAGAAATAGACAGGCAAATAGAGGGTCAGTCGAACATACAGACAGACAGGCAGGCAGGCAGGCAGGCAGGCAGGCAGGCAGGCAGGCAGGCAGGCAGGCAGAGAATGCAAATAAAGGGACAAATAAATCGGGGAAGTTAAAAATGTCCCCTTCTCTTCACAACATAACAAAAACAAATGAGAATGGATGCACCTATACTATATATTGTTCTAATTCTCCTTAACATTATCATTATCTAGAAAGTTTTTGAATTTTTTTAAATTCAGACTCTCTAGCACAAGCGATCTTATACACGTATTCATCAGCCAGGGGCTTACGGATTTGTTCACATATTGATTTCAGTCTATCCTAAACACCAAGATCATTTGTGCCCCAGAATGAACCGGCCAACACAGAGTACAGAACGCAAGCCATCTAAATCGATCATTCACTAAAATCATCAAACATCACTTAAAACGCTATTCGCGTAAGTTCTTATCACTAAATTTTGACGTTTTACGTGTTCCACCCTTACCCTGACGGCGGACCAGCACTAGTTATCCTCCAAGATCTTCAAAATAATATTCCAAATAAGAGTCCCAGTATCTCCTATCTAAATCCGGTTAAATCTGGTGCGACAGAAAGGGCAGCTGTGTCATAGCTCCGCCCAACTGGAAAGAAGACCTACGTACAATCAGATTGAATAAGATTATTGATACATCCATTCACACACAGTCACAAAAGAAGAAAAAGGCGTGTTCTAACTGTTCTGTGTTTGCCTTCGATTGACGCTATGGACCATAAATTACCAAACGGTTTGCACATATAACGGTCACATTATCTGAAGAAATGTCTTCGCAACGACACTGAGAATAGCACATCCTTTATTACATCATAGAAAAAGTAAATACAGGTAGTGCGTACCAGCTAATACCTAATACTCCGTGATGGCCTATCGCCTAATAAAACCTTTGAAAAACTTGAAAATTTGATGACTCGTGTTGTTCTTTCTTGACCTGATTCAGAGCGTGAATAAATAATAACGCAAGCAGCCAGGACCGGATTGCAGAAACGATAGGAGAGCCATTTGTGAGAGGATGTCTCGCCTCACATTATTCCAAGGCGGCACTGGTTCTGCTCGGTTTAACAAGGGTTTAGCTTCAGGTATGTCAAAGACCCCAATGTGCATAGGCTGCATCTTGAGGGGGATACACCTCTGTCTGGTGTTCCACCCTGACCAACAGATAAAAGAGAAACCTGTTTTTGCTGGACGGGACTTTTAAGCACAGTACCTCAGAGGTGTCGGTGATATGGATTTTGCTTTCTTCAAAAGTAACCCCTTTCCCATCCTCAGCACTCGTCCCCTCTGTGCACATCTTCACTTTGCTCTGATGAACAACGGTTCAGCTTTTATAGGCTTACACACTGTGACTTGGGAGGGCGTAAATTAATAGTAGTGCTGTGTTGCTCAGATCACTTGGCATTGCTCTGAAGGGCACTTGGACTACTCAGTTAAACTAGACTGTTAATGTAGACTTTGTGAAGCACTTTAATAAGATTGGAAAGCTACCGCTGGACCCTACGATTTTGTTCCATATTAGACCCATTCTCACTTCGCGTTTTTTTTTCAAAATCTGGTACCTCTCATACTTAATCACTGCCTTTGATTAAAAGGAATAAATAACCCATTGAGGCGGCAACAACGCCATACGGCGCAAATTGGAATGACCTATGTTAAACTTAAAAGAATTGGAGGGTCAAAGAGAACTGTGTCAGTGGATAATCAGTTTGATAATAGGATGCAGCTTTCACTTAGTGCGATTAATGATTAAGTGGAACACAAGCTATTATTCTACCTAAGACAGGTTCTGGAGCAAAATATTTTGAGATTTTGACAAGTCTTTTTTAAGATCTAAAACAGTGGAAAACTGTGCATAACACGGCACTAAGTGCGGGAGTTTAATGGCTTTACATTAATTAGAGATTAACCGCATAATGAACAGCCGACATGAAAAAGTAATATCGGTGAAAATCGGGCACGCGCGTATGACTGGCAGATTGGCCAATGTACAGCTAAACGAGTCTAGTTGGTTTTTTTTTCTCAGTCAGTCTCTCTAATGCACCCTACGTTATCTTTTCTCGACAATAATTACCTTATTAACATGCTGCATAAATTATTCGCAAGCTGCTCCAACGGCAACACTGAAACGCCATCTATTAGCCAACGATGTCTTTCCAATACTGTTTTATTTATAATCATAAAATTTTTCGTTCTAAAGGTTTTGCGTTCAGCCCGGTGCCCTTAAAATGGATCTAACTTTTGTGGCTTTGAGTCGTAAATGTGGTCATTGTGCATAGGTTTGGTGAACAATGAGCAGACGTACTGACAGACAGTTAGATAGACAGACAGACAGGCAAATAGGCAGGTATGTAGGCAGTCAGAGGCAGACAAACAGACAACAAGAGATAGACAGGACAGACTAACTAGCAGTTAGTCAGACAGACAGGCAGGCAGGCAGGCAGACAAACAAACAAACAGATATACAGACAGACAGACAGACATTCAGTCAGCCAATCAGTCAGACAGACAGACAGTCAACCAATCAGTCGGTTAGACAGACAGACAGATAGACACACAAACAAGCAGGCAGGCAGGCAGGCAGGCAGATTACCTGACTGTGGAGGAAGAGTAAACATGAGGGAAAATAAAATCATAAAAGAAGATCATTGCTACTAACCAACCAATCGACATGCATGTACAATTCAATTCAATTCAATTCTGTTTATTAGCTCTGGCAGAGTTCTGCACATATATACTGTTCTTCCCCCGTCTGTTTTCATTGATTCACAACAACAGCATAAAAGGGTATCCTTTACATGAACAGAGATAAAGGTTTTGCCCTTACTCTTATGAATTATGTAAAAAATAGTGTCCCTACCAACTGTGTGATCATTATTATTGTTATGTGGGCCCTACATCTAAGAAATCATTTTAGTAGTATAGAATATAGCTATTGGTCACTGGCCAAACCAGTCCTAATAGAAGTCAGATATGAGAGAGAATGGATGAGTGTGTGTGTGTGTGTGTGTGTGTATGTGTGTGTGTGTGTGTTTGTTTGTGTGTATGTGAGTGTGTGTGTATGTGTGTGTGTGTGTGTGTGTGTGTGTTTGTGTGTGTGTGTGTGTATGTGTGTGAGAGAGAGAGAGAAAGAGAGAGAGAAAGGGAGAGAGAGAGAGAGAGGGAGAGAGAGAGAGAGCGAGAGAGGCAGACGCAAAACTATACCTTCCATGCAGACTTATCCTTCGGCTAGTGGTGGGCAGTATCGTGTTCTGAGTATTGACAATTCGGAATTTTTATTCAGTATCGAATGTATCTGACGTATGGAAAATATCGGAAGTATAGTCGATCCTTTTTCGATCCTCAGTGCCATACTAGTTTAGGTCTCCCATATACATTCCGAAGTCTCCTCGGCGCAAATCCCAGCATATTATAAACGAGTATCGAAAAGTCTTCATGTTACTAAGTATTAGAATCGAAATGGTGTGATACTTTCGAAGACTGATATCAGCCTACCACTACCCTCGATCCAAGTTACTGGAACTTATTGTTCTGTCTTCTTCGGCCATATTAACAGTTTGTGTTATTCTACAAGTACCAAGGTAATTTCGGAAAATTTCTCCTATGGAGGACAAATACTTCGTTTGCCAGATCTTTTGAGGCAGAAAAAAAAAGGGGGTTGGGGGGGGGGGGGGACTTCCNGGGGGGGGGGGGGGAGGTCAACGCCCAGACTTGTTCACGTATCTCTTTCAAAAAGGGTCATCTCGAATTCTGATTTGGTTCCCAATTTTTCATTAGGCTGGTTTTGACCGTGTGCTAATACATTAGGCCTACACACTTTATTTTTATTTTTGTATCTAGAAGGTTCAAACTCTACCCGAAACTTCAAAATCGGATGCTTTATTTTAATCACAGGTCATTTTACACATTTCTACACCCTGACACCGGCTGGCAGGACCCCCAAAAAAGGACGGATTTTAATAAGCGGATTAATTGGGTTGTACAACATGAGTGATTTGCCCTTCTAATAGGTGCCAAGAGCCTCCATAATTTACTCCCAAGGGAGAGCATCCAAGGCTTAGAAAGCACTGAGGAGTAAATGCAGAAAATGTGAGTCGGTATATCGGGAGAGCATGCGAATCACCTCCCATTATGGCCCTAGACAGACAGACAGACAGAAAGACAGACAGACAGACAGACATAATAATAATCTTAACAAACTGCCTGTGGGATATGACGAAACATCGTAAGATGTTCAAAGCAATTTACGAACATACGATGTTTTGTCGTTGCACAGTAGAATGGATAATGACCGATCTATGTTTTGTCGTTGCACAGTAGAATGGATAATGACCGAGCTACATCCAAATCTTTGAAACAGGATTGCATAATAATATAGAAGCGACTTTGCGTAGCTAATGTTATTCAGCATAATAATAATGATGATTTTTCAAAGTCTCGTATCCAGGCAATATTCGTTCACAAGACTTCATATTATTAAATTCTCAGTGAGCCCGGTAGCGCAAAAACATTCTCAACTTTTTTTGGGAGAATACATGCTACTAATTTTCACAGGCGCTGATCATTACTCTCCGGACAATACCTTTCACTGCCTGTAGCGAGAAACCTATTTCCTGACGGATAGACCGAGAATAATGAGAATGAAATGCTATCCATAGCATTTACATGACCATAACGGGAAACGAACCCACGGCCTTTAAATCTTGATGCTGCACATCTGTAATAGTGTAATCCTTCCAGTTACTCTAAACTTGGGAGCTGATACACAATGAGAAAACGATCATGCAAGATTCGCAAAAATTACATTCTCCGCAAAATCATTTCCGATGTTTCGTGAAAATTTAATACTCGCCAAAATGAACCACTTCTACAGTATTACCATATCATTTTCGTAAGGTTTTCAGAAAAGGGATTATGATGTACATCAAATGAAACATCTAGACAGAAAAAAAATACAGTTAAATGTGCAAGCTAGTAACTCATGACAGACTTATTCTTTACTAAATTTGCGTAACAACTGTTTATAATGGGTTTAGGATGTACTCCAAAGAAAGGTAGACTATACTTACATGGTAATGGTCCATTAAATCTATTCTGCAGCCGCAGTGAGATAACATTTCCATACTAAAAGACTGTTATTATCTTATTCTTCAGGCTAATAATGTCTATATACATAAGAGTACACAATTTATACAAAACCAGCCCTCATGTTCTGTCTCCATATATGCATAGTAACTTCCTTCAGAGTGAATATTTAAGAGCCCATAGCAACAATATGGCCAGCCCACGGGAATAAATTCATCCATATATCAATATCATTCCTCTTTAATTTGTATAATATCTTTATGGATCAAGCAAGAGGACCGACCAGGCTGGTTTTCATGAACCTGCATTACACAGGAATTAGTTTATCATCTCCCAGCAGTCCTGGTCCCTCAGAAACATTCTCAACTTCCTTTGGAACTCTTTTAAAGAAGCTTTTTTTTTCCTGTGGAAAGGGGGGGTTGAGGAGAGATATTCAATCTTTTCGTAAACTCAAGGTATTCCAGTCATTGTGCCCCTTTTATTTGCGTACCCATAATTTGTCGCCGTAGAGCAAGGGTGTACTATCCCACATTTAAATTTTTTTCGCAATTTTGGCGTTGGCATGGGGTACTGTAATTAGATATTGACTCAGTCTTACTCTAAATATCAACTAAATTGTTATTTTTGGCCTGCGGGGATTTCTAACACCAACTTTTCTCTTTTACAAAATTTTATAACTCACTGGCAATATCAACTGGATCCCTCAGTTTCTCAAAACACAGCAAATGTGGGATGGTCCACTCTTGCTCTACAGCGACCAGTTATGATCAGAATATACGACGTAGTCCCGTTGCTACTGATCAACTGTAGTATCTGGACGATGCCTTCATTGCCTATAGCCAGGAATCCACTTAACGCTGTGAATGAACTACCGTCTTTCCCCAAACATTTGCAATATGACTATGAAAAGAATCGAACTTACATTCTTCTGATCTCCTGCTAAATGCCTTAACTAAAATGGAACAGGTTTCAAAGTGTCTTACAGGGGTTGATTTTTAAGGTCGAAGCGGAGTGCTCTATGCATTTGGTGCCTGCTTGACCACTCAGGCGACAAACACGCATCTGAGTATCCTAACGAATCAGTTTGTTTCCACACACACAAACAAAAGAAACATCACCCCTCTTTAATATTATATATATATATATATTAATGTTATAATATACATCTTAACCGGTTCCTATTTGCAGTCGCCATAGTCGTCCGGGTTACACTTCTGTTTCGTTTTCGCTTACTGTATAGTCTACGTCACATGGGGTTAAAATAAAAAAAAATTATATATTTTTTGGCAATGAAAGCGCTGCTTCTGCCAATGTTAGCTTTGTGAAAATCGCTTTATAGACAGCTTGTGCATGTGCTTGTTCAAAATGCATAAATGCAAAATATTTGTATGTGCTTTTTGCCAGCATGTCAACGCACCATGTGTTATCTACATGTGGTATGACAAAGTTAATGGGTTTAATGTTCCGAAACGCTCGGTTGTTTTCAACACTCAGCTCGAATTTTAACCCACTTGTTGTGACTGCTCATAGGTAATTCACCCGCATCACCAGCTGTACTACCTAATTAAAATGATTACTGATATCATGTTATTTATCTACTAAAAGTTAAACAGAACGACCAGCATTTTTCGTTGTCCAATGTATATTCCATTTGGCTGTTTCCACCGCAAAGTGATGCATCGTCAACGTTTTACATAAGACGATAGAGCACATGGCAGTGAAATTTAAGCCGAATCATATAATTTAATTTAAGACCTAAATGCAAATCGTGCGTAATGTTATAACCAGCGAAGTATGAAGCCTCACCATCTATTTTACATACATCATTGTAATTTTAATTCATTTAGATGCAATGATTTCAGATAACACTGTTGAGCTTAGCCTAACATTAATATACATTAAACTCTTGACTACCTCAGTCGAATAGCCCACATGGTTGAGGTCCTGGGCAAGACACCTCTTCAAGCCTGTCACTCTGCTTGTCCGTCTATATATAAGTCTACGTCGCTCTGTCTTTTAACAATGTAAAGTCTATATATTTATAAATCTGTGTGCTTATACTTGCCAGGACGTTTGTGCGCATGTGTGTATGTGGAAAGGGGGCGGAAACGAGAGGCGGGAGGTATCTCAAATGTCACTCTGCTTTTCTTCTCTCACCCAATCATTTTCCCACTCCCCTTCTCCCAACGTCCTTCGACACACACACACACACACACACACACACACACACACACACACACACACACACACAAACATACACACACACAAACACACACACACACACATACACACCACACCACACACACACACACCACACAAACACAAGCACACACACACACAGACAAACACACACACACACACACTCACACACATACGCACACACACACACACACACACATACCCTCCTCCCCTTCCCCTCCCACCCACATACACAAACACACATTTCCTGCCTCATCCTTATCCTTGCAAAATAGGATTACTAACAAAAATATAGGTTTCTTTTTAAATATCATAATTTATCTTTCCAAGCCAAACTTTTATTAAACCCAAAGCAAACGGCTTGAGGCGCCATCTGTTTCATGTAGAAAACACTCAAAAAATAAATCGAAGTTTGGCATCAGTATATTAAACCTAGTACCTAATACCTATACCAGCATCACAAGGAAAAAGGGAAACGTGAAAGATAAAAAAAAGCAACCGGAATGTTTAGAAACCGAGTCAACAATAAAGAGGCCAACGCCATCTGCTGCAAAGAAGATTTCTTTTTCGAATACCCCCCCCCCCCNCCCCCAAACCACCACCCATCCAATGTTCTGATCAATGAGCGGCAACAGCATATTAACTCTAAAAAAAAAAAGGATGAGAGCTGCTCCCTAAATCAGCTACATGAAGATTGTATAATCGAGAGGAAACAAAATGGATATAACATATGTAGTGGATTTACAGGGTAATCTAAGATCAATTTTATTTGTCCGTATTGACATATTGTCTTCTTTACTAGCATACACATATATCCAAAGTACCTTTAACACACACTCATAGTAACTAAGCGAGATAACACACACACACACACACACACACACACACACACACACACACACACACACACACACACACACACACACACACACACACACACACACACACNACACACACACATACACACACACACATAAACACATACGCAAATGCATATCATATATATTGATATACGCGCGTGCTCATACATAATACTGTTTGTGCACACAGGGAGTAGCAGTCTCTAGTAGGGTACAAACTTAGGATATATTATTCTTATTATGCAAAATCATCAATAATGCTTTCTAAT
>JAWQUT010000023.1:2096196-2110325 GCA_033807755.1 Ellobium chinense
TATATATATATATATACAGTATATATATATATATACACACACACACAAATGCAACATTGCATATAAAAATGCTGGACGGTGCACCTAGATAATTATATTAAGGTTTTTAAATTTTACATCCAAGTGTACTGCTAATTTCTCATAACTGTACATCAAGACAGAAAATCCGAATTTAAAAAAAATAAATCTCTGTAAGATCACACATAAATACATCAATAACCTGGTTTTCAAACAGCTGGAGCTAACAAAAATGACACAACAATGTCCTGAGATTATCATCCTCGGGGAAGAAGAAGCTTTGGTGTGCAAATGTGCATATACAATCAATTTATTCATCGAGATAAGTTGCAAACCATGTTAAGTACATTTTAATCTCTGGAAATGGGGAATTCCTCACATCCTTACATTACCATAATTATGGCACCACTGTACCGTGAGTTGCCGAAGGAAATGTATGGCGAAGCAGTGACAGACAATAGCGAAAGGTGCGGGTTCAGATCCCCTTCCAAAAGGAAAAAAAGTCATATTATTATCGGTGTCACTGATGCGTGTACTCTGAAACACTATGAGCAATAGTAAAATGCTTAACAAAAATTGTACAGTGATTAACCTTAGACCAGTACGGTATTAAATAGTCATGTACTCCTTCTATAAATCATGAGAAACTTCCTTGCTTTATGTTAGAAATACTGAAGAGTACTTCAGGAAAAAACAAATCGAAACTTGTTGACTTTCGGCGTTAAGGTTAAAGTCCTGATGCTTAACCCTCCTGATGCGGTGATAGAATTTATTATACAGACCGCGCGCTTCCCTTATGCGGCAGTAGAATATATACGCATTTCTTTGCCAACCTCTGAACGCGGTGGTAGAATTGTCCACTCTAGTGTCACCTGACCGGGTGGCAGACAGCACGTCCAACAGTCATTTTCCGTAACAATGGCCACGCAAGCTAGAAGCTGGACCCGAGGAGTCAGACTTGAACATTCATGGTCAAAACGTCCGGCATGCACTGAGAGACACATCTTATTATCATTATTACTAAAATATCTAGCAAGTGTACGATGCTGAGCTTCTGTGTTTTGTACAAAATCCAAGGCATTTCACAAAAGCTGTAACTCTGTTTTGCTCACTATTAAAGCGTTTCACCCCAGTACAATGACTGTAATCTCTTAGTGAAAAAAAAACCACAACGAATGTAGTCTACCAATACATAAACGTCACCGGGAAGTAAACATAGCTATCAATGTCACATGTGTCAAATTAACACCTCCTACCTACTTACCTGTACGTTATGTCCGGCATGTTATGACTGATGTTTGCTGGGCCTGTAATCTCCTGATAGTATTGACTAGGTGGTTACAGCCAGGCAATTTTCCTCATTTGTATCGGGGATGGGATGGCATTATGGTGAGCAACAAGGCAGGAAAATCTGTCAATATCGAGTTTCTCCAGGTGGTTGACACACTTTCAATTCAAGCAGTGGCGGATTTTTTATAGTCTGTGGGACCCCGAGCACGTGCCCATTGTACCTTTGCTTAAATCTGCCTCTGCTTTCAAGAACAAATCAGCTAGCAGTTCGACACATACAAGCAATGGTTTTCTTATCCTAGTCTTGATCTGCATACATTATTGATATTTCGTCAAGCCCATTCCATATCTGCCTAAGTCATAATTGAGGTTTTGAGCAATTGACCGCTCTCAACCTGTTGCTCAACGGAAAACAATGAGGCAGATGTGGCTTAGTTTGTAAAACTGGGATGTTAACACGAGTCAAACTTTACGTTGTTTTAATATGACAAGAAGAGAAATGGAAGGCCATAGTAATATACAAATTGTAATCATCTGAAAAAAAGGATTCATGTAAATGTGGAACGAACGTGACGATTTGTCTTTTGAAAGTGTTTTAGTCGTTAACATTTGGACCAAATTATTACTTATACTACATACAATCAGGACCCATCAATTCATATTACAAGTCCTGCTTCACTTGACAATTCTTCCCATGACAAGAGTAGTTTTCCTCAGATGCAAAAGAACAATAACTTTCTAATACGTTCTGGACGAAAAGGACTTTTGGCAGTTTTCTGCTGTTTGCCTTAATAAATGTGAGAACTTACTGTAAACAAGCTATCAATCCAGATTTTATGCTTGTGCATGAATTTTCTTTGTGATATCATAAATAATTTTCTCTTTCAAGCCAATTAAACCGTTACAACGGCAACGACTTGAGATTAACAATGATAAGGAACACTATCCCATAAACCTCGAAAGCAGTTTGCGAGAGTAACTCCCCCTGATATAACTGGCCGAGTCAGCCATGTCGGGACGTCTTTTCGCAGGCGCATTTGTTTTCGTTATATTTGGATAAAAAAGTGTGTTTTTTGACGCCAGATTCATGTGGAAAGGGCCGATACAATGAAGGAGCACAGTCCAAGCTGACCAGAGCCCCTGTTTCAAAGTTTATGTACTCACTTAATATTTCCATCTTCATCGTCGGGATGTTTTGAAGTTTGTTTGTTTTCTGCTGAATGTTGTCGTTGTGTGTTGTGTGTCTCAGAACTGCTATAACCTGACTGGATTGTGCATCAGTCTGACTGTTTTCATGTCTCTGGTCTTTCACTGATAATGTCGAATAGGTTTGAAGCCTTAAATGGCATCCGAATAAGGGGTTCTCTGCATGCCTGATAAACGCCGATTCAAGCGCTAGTTGGAAGAGCAACTGAGCAGCTATAGGCATGCCTCATTCACAGTGATATCGTGCCTACTGGTTTTTGAGATAGAAACATAAATAATGGTCATATCCAGAAATGGCTGCCCACGTTGAAGTTAGTGCAGCTAGAGCATGGGGACTGTGAAGAGGTAGCTTCCCATGCCTTACAGATAGACAATCGAACATGGCGTTATCCTCTTCGAAATACATACCATATAACAAGCTCTAGCTTGGCAATCATAAACTCTACAACAAAGAAGTACATGACAATGTATCTCAATAAAGTCTGTGTGCATCTCATAGATATAGAGATACATATGTATTCAAATGACTAAGTTGTCTTTGCAACCGTTTGCTTGAGGCTGCTCTTGGCAACATATGGAGTTGGTAAAATGCAGAAATGTATGTAGACATTATTTATGAATGTCGCATAATTATGAGAGCAACATTGACTGAGCAATGTGCATTGTACAGTGCTTTTTGTACTGAAATTATCATGCATTTTAGGGTTTTAAAATCGTTGAAGGGTGTACTGCTCTGAGAGGGCGTTACTGCCGAGTGATCTCATTTCATGAATGTGCCCTTAAAGAGAGATACTGCTACGAAAATGTCTTTGTGCTATAGGTAAATCATTTGTCTAATCATTTGTCTGTTCTGCTGCCCACCTTAAAATGTTCTATGTGTATGTGTGTGTGTTTGTGTGTGTATTTATGTGTGTGTATATGTGTGTGTGTTTATGTGTGTGTATTTATGTGTGTGTATATGTGTGTATGTGTGTGTATTTATGTGTGTGTATATGTGTGTGTGTGTATGTGTGTGTATTTTGTGTGTGTATATGTGTGTGTGTGTATGTGTGTGTATTTATGTGTGTGTATATGCGTGTGTGTGTATGTGTGTGTATTTATGTGTGTGTATATGTGTGTGTGTGTATGTGTGTGTATTTATGTGTGTGTATATGTGTGTGTGTATGTGTGTGTATTTATGTGTGTGTATATGTGTGTGTGTGTATGTGTGTGTATTTATGTGTGTGGATATGTGTGTGTGTTTATGTGTGTGTGAGAGTGTGTGTGTGGGTGTGTGTGTTTGGGCGTGTATGTGTGTGTGTGTCTGTGTGTCTGTCTGTCTCACGGCTATCTGTCAAGCTCATCCGTCAAACTTGTTTGTCCTACGATTATTAATCTCCCCTCTTCATCTATATTTCGTCCTCCCCCCTTCTTTCTATCTCTGCTTTCTCTCTATCTGGCTATTTAAATGCCGCACAATGGCCAATTCGACCGCTGTTAATAATATATATCGGTGAGTCAGTTTCACAAAAGACAAAACAAATCGAAACAGAAATCCTCTTTCATTGTAAATTAAAATAAAATGATGTAAAATCTATTTAAAACTATACATTTCATTCAAGGCACATGACGGAGAAGGGGCCGATCACTCGATGATTTGAGACAGTTCAGATGACAGACCCCCAAAAAAAGAAAAAATACTAAGTTATAGACAGTGCACAGTCAACTCCGCCTAATCACAGTCCCGATAATCACAACTCCTTTTAATCGCAACTTTCTCCCACGTTTCCGAGAGCTTCGATTAAGCGGAGTTTGACTGCAGTTTTAATGAGTTAAACAGTATGTGCCGTATAAACTTACCTTTGGATTGCTTCAGCACTGGAAACATTGCACAAAATGCATTTGCGATATTATCCCTACATGTATCGGTTCTAAACCTAGGTACAATAATCGGTTTCATGTTAAGAGCGCATTTTTAATCCACGCTCACAATATTCGTTCTGTGCTAGGCCGCAGCTCCCCACTCCAATATTCTGTTATGTGTTCAAGTATTATCATCTACACATCTCAGGTCCATATGTTGACACAAGTCATCCTCAATGCAAGGGTGCCCAACCAATGGCTTGCCTAGGGTATAAAACATATTACGGGATGTTACCATCCACTATAGAGTGTTTCTTTTTGCTTAGCCGCGTGTATTATGAAGAAAAATGCAGCTATTGTTTAGATATGGCCCTCAGTGGATGGTTGAACTGACCATGATCCTGGATGTTACCATCCACTGAAGAGTGTTTTCTATTTGATTATTGTCATGTGTTATCTATAAAAAAAAAGCATGCAGCCACTGTTTAGGTATGGCCCTCACTGGATGATTAAATAGATCGTTCTCAATTAGTCAACTCAAACAAATCTCACTTCCGGTCTAAGCAAACTGTAAATTTGAATTAATACTAGTGCGATTGCGTTATCAAATCTCGTCTTAGCCAATAACTGTCAGTGCTGTAGAACGTATCAGTCAAGTGCCGACCATAATAATATTCCTCTGATAATAGGAAGGTACAGTAGAATACGAGAGTAATGATAGCTGGAGGTATGACGTGCGATGCCGGAATGATCGTGCATTCATAATAACCGAGAGTGGTTTATAACAAAATATGGACCCCAATCGAAAAGGTTGAGAACCGTTCCTCAATAACATCAGCTCAGATTACGTATTTACTATATTATATCAAAGTATGATCTTTATCAGGAGTAAAATAGTGAACATGTTGCGGTATGAAGGTTACACACGTGCATTAATTTTGAGGTCACTTGAGTTGGATTTAAAAGGAAGGGTAATCTATTTATTACATCCTTTTTTTTTCTCCCTCTTTTGGGTCCAGTGACCTTAGCTGTGGTCTGTTCTTATGCATTTGTCACTTCCCTGGCCAGTTTAGATTAAATTAAAGCAGCACTATTTCGGTTTGAAATGATAGGGGCTGCCAATGTATGATCCCCTGTCCTGTTCTCTTAAAATAGCCTGAGGTCTCAACTGGCTTTTCATGAAGGGGGTGGGTCAAACGAAGAGACACAACATGAACTTTTACTTGTCATGGACTATTAAAATAAATGCATTTGTTTAGAACAAATGCGTGTCTCCATTGCTAGTGAATGAGAATAGTCAACGAAAGTTAGGGCTGGAATGACGGCAGAGGACAGTACATAGTAATAAATAGTAAAAAGATTTGGGTGGGTGTAACCAGTATACCGACATACGCCTCATATTATAGACTAGCTGTAGAACAAAATTTATTGGCTTGTTAAGCAATGATAAAGAGGTTCAAGGCATTGATTTTGTAAGCCTAGCTCGACCAGATGTTTCGCAGTATGGACTGTTAGTTCAGAAAATATGGCCCCAGGCGCGCAGTACGTACCAAGCGAATTAAAAAATATAATAGTCAAATTTTAATAACGCTGGGAGTAAGATCTCTCTTGACGGCTATAAACTTTACAAACAACCACAAAAAAAAAGTGATAAGGGATAAGATGTGAGGAAGGGGCTTCAGCCGGAAGGAAACCTTAACCACCTATGATGTAAAGGGATGTGTAAGCATCATTATAACTGTTGTAGGCGACAGCCATACTCTATGTAAAGATCTCCGAACATGGACTTTAGCTTTGGGCCTGTTACAGATGAAGCTAGAAAGACAATGAATACTGTAGGGAAGTCAGGAAGATAGCAAAGTTTGGCCTAAGCAATCTACAAAAGCTATGAAAAACCAACTTAAGATGGAGGGACGAAATATAAGATGGACGGGATAGCTTCCTTGTAGAATAGGCTAGTTGGTACAGAAGTTTGGAACGAACAATGTCATTACCGCCTAAAACCTCTCCCCTCCACACAACGCCGTATAATCATTACTAGGTTATATGATTATACGGCGTTTACTTATGACCTCCATTTCTACTCCAGTCTCCAGTCTCCCCTTCCATACCTACCCATTTAAACACACGCCGCATTGATTTGAGCCTTTTACCTATTATTTATTTAGTTCAATCAATCCCAGGTATACAGGCAAAAGTTAGGTCGAATCAACAAGGAAGGGGACCGGCAGCGGAAACATGGAGGCCAAGATCGAACGTTTGGAAAAACGGGAGGGAGTTTGTAACCCCCACCCTCCCTCCCGATCCAAATCAAATTTATAATGCTGAGGTGACAAAAACAACGCAAAAGAAAAAGCTGCCATAATGTTTTATGAACTCTAACGCATAAAAATAAAAAAAAAAACGAACAAAAGAGCGCACATAAAATTTTTATTGCAAAACACATAAACAGAAATTCCGCAAAGCCGAGTATTATGCAGACACATACTCTCAAGACATCGCTGATATGCACACACACACACACACACACACACACACACACACACACACACACACACACACACACACACACACACACACACACANCACACTAATACATACACACACACACGCACACACATACACACACATACACACACACAACCCACACATACGCGCGCACACACAACACACACACACACACACACACACATATACACACACACACACACACACACACACACACACACTCCGAAAACAACATGTCAAATTCCTCTTCCCAACCCCACAACACACGCTCACCACAACACGACGTCCTTTTAGACTAAAATTTCTAAACATCATCACAATAAACAGCCATTAACATCACGTATCGAGTATCACTGTGACATTAATCTAATCGTTTCAACATTAAACAGCAATGAATGATTACATGCCAGCAGAGGGGTAGCTGTTATTTGAGAGGAGGGAGTACACCAGTGTCGTATATGCCTCGTTGGCTGGGCGAGCTACCTCTAATCACCATTTTGTTATAAATCAGCGCCAAAACGCGTTATAAATGAGCGCCACATTTTTCATAGATTTCAGATATGGAGATTACATTTGAGCAGCTATTGTTCTACGCTGAGAAGCCAAACAGTTTATCTGGCGAATACTCAAGTTTGGCCTTGTAAAATTTTAATCTGTTCTCTTCGCGAAAGTTATTTCAGATCAACAATATATCTTAAAAAAAAAAACTGGGGAAAAACTATGACACAAAAATTGTGAGCCTTGGGCACAAAATAAAAAAAGAAAAGCTGTGCAAAAAACATGACACATTAATTATTGTGAGCATTGGATAGAAAACATACAAGAGGGCGCATTGAGTTGTCGGATTTCCCGACAGTGTCATCGCGCATCAACACGTTCACAGGCGAACAAATATACCACGAAATAAATAATCTACGATAAAAATAAAATTGGCTTTACACTGAGAGAATCATTTAGATCTAGGGTAAAAGTCATCCCGCTTCGTATACATGCTACATCGACTATCAAAGGGCGTTTACGGACGTAATGCACATTCGGCGCTTGATTATATACAACCCTTACAGCACTAGAGCGGGATTAAGTCTTTCCACCTACTATTTACAGATAGCCATTTGGGTTGTCACTCCATGAGTGCAGCTCATGCCGGTCTAGCTCGGCTGGTTTCAAAACTGTAACGCCGCCCAAGGCCCAGTGAGGCAATAATATTATGGTGTATTCATCTGCGCGGTCAGGTGCTCTTGTCGTGCTGGAGACATAGTGTTTCGAGAGTTGAAAACTACGGCCGTGCTCAAGAAATCTACCCAGTCGGTCACTTACAGTAGTTTTTGACCAAGCCTTTCTAATTTTCTATGTCCCATTCATAGCCAACACCCCCTTTTTTTTCCACTCACTGGAGTGAGATCTCATGAGCTTGATTTTCAGGAGCTAATCCACAGTTTGGAGATGGTAAAATAGTTGTGTTCGTGAACAGAATATGATAGGATTGATTGATTGGTTGGTTGGTTGATTGATTGATTGATTGATTGATTGATTGATTGATTGATTGATTGATTGATTGATTAACAGACTGATTCATAACTGACTGGTTGGTTGGTATTCAAAGTATCGAACAGATCGAAACAAATTTTGATCCTTTTCTGATCCCTAGTACAAAACTATACAGACAGATCTCTTTAGTGAAAAACCTAATAATATGAGTAAGTCGAAGGTATCGGTTTTTCGAGAATATCGAAAGCCTTGAAAGTATCGCAATATCTTTTCAATACTTTAGATACTACCCGAGGGTTAAAACGCGATACTAACATTTCAGTAACGGCCCATCACTCTCAGCACCCATGAGTATAATCACCTTTCAAAACCTTGCCAAACCAACCTATATCCCCCCTCTTCCTCCCCTTCCCCCCTCCNTCTCTTTCATTCATCTTCAAGGGTGTAAAATAAACTAATCAATGCCCACAAACATCCATTCTTTTAAATCACCGTCGCGTCGATCGGTTTGAGATAAAAAAAAAATATAAACGAGAACAATGAATTATTTCGTTTATGTCAACAGTGACAGCAGCTTTTGTCTGTGACGAGAAAAACATTTCAAAATTGCCAACACACAAACTATTCTGCCGTCCCAAATCAAAACGGCGTATCTGACACATCGATTTGTTTTTACTTCTTCTACAGAATAACGACTCTTTGGATTTAGCTTGTGATTAATTTTTTATACTAAAAACACCAGAGTTACTCTGCAATCATTCTAGATGTATTAAACAGAACTGTCTGACGTAACAAACAATTGTGAATAAAATTTTGATGTATTATCGGTTCAGATGTAATGAGTGAATTAAAATATTTCGGACCCTATTGTTTGTCTTTAGATAGAACCTTCTCGAGACGGGGCACAACTCTCATGACTAAATCGAATTTTTGACTATATCGAGTTACTCAAAAAAACATGCAAGCTTGATGTATGTAGCGCCGGCTTAAGCTTGTGCCAGGCTGTAGCACCAGGAACGGATTTAGAGTTCGCGGACACCTTACATTACAGTCGAGAGAAAGAGGAAGAGCGTCTCTCTCTCTCTCTCTCTCTCTCTCTCTCTCTCTCTCTCTGTGTGTGTGTGTGTGTGTGTGTGTGTGTGTGTGTGTGTGTGTGCTTTAGAGACACAGAGAGGGATTGAGTGACTGAGTGTGTATGTGTACATGTTGTGTGATAGAGAGAGAGAGAGAGAGAGAGAGAGAGAGAGAGAAAGAGGAGAAGTGAGTGAGTGAGTGTGTTTGTGTTTATGTGTGTGTGTGTGTGAGAGAGAGACATAGAGAGAGAGAGAGAAAGAGAGAGAGAGAGAGAGAGAGAGAGAGAATGAGTAAGTGTGTATGTGTATGTGTGTGCGTGATAGAAACAGAGAGAGAGAGAGAGAGAGTGAGTGTGTATAAGTGTGTGTATGATAGTGAGAAAGTAAGCGAGAAAGAGAGAGAAAGAGAGAGAGAGAGAGAGAAGAGAATATGAATATCAGTAAATTTCCTAAGAAAGTACGGAGCCCTCGAAAATGTTGAGCCAGTAGCATATGCTACGTAGATTAAGCCGGTACGGAATGTTTGCACTTTTATCGGGTGAATAAAAGATGACTAGACTAGGCATTATTTTCAACACAGACAAAGACATCTGATGCGTAAGTGGTCACTCTCAGAGAGAACAGCGATTAAAGATCAATAATTTTACACCACAGAAGTAATTTAGGCACCTTACAGGAACTCAAATAAATACTTACCACCCACCAATAAAATCCAAAGTCTTATGTATGATTGTAGTTTCTGCAACTGTCAATAATTTGATACCCGAGAGCCCAGGTCACCTTGGAACCTAAATATCTTAGTTCCTGTTTAGTGACAGCCTGTTTTTGACTTGCTGTAAAGCAGGTGTCCCATACACTGGGGCGGCACGTTCCTTGAATTATTTGAAGTTACACATGCACCCGTTCCATAAACAGTTGATTAAATTCTGTGTATGAAATATTCGGTTCATATTCACGTTCATGCACATCTGCGGTTGCATCGACTACCGCGTCCTACTTTTAAGTATGGATCATTTTACATATTAATAAAGAAATTGTGTAACATGGATGGAACAAGAGCGAAAGGGGGAGGGGTGGGGAACCGGATCCGTTTCTTTACCCAAATCCGAACCAAAATTCAGTTTGTCCATTTTAGACCAGGCCTAACTTTTCAATTAAAAAAAAGTATTCGGTTCGACTCGTAAGCTTTCGGGTAGTCTTGCTTACAAGCTACAACATGCGAAATACATGTACTTTTCTTTAGTTGAAGATATAACAAACAAAGTATATGAGCTCCAAAATTAACCAATAATATAATTTATATAACACAATAATTTCCTTCCCTCGCACACTAGTATTCACGAAAATCTCCAAATGTAGGACGTATTGGATAGTGGAAATATGCGAAGACATTTGGACTCTTTATAGACTATTTTTTTTTTAAATTTCTGATATACCGTGGTCCAGCAACTGATGCTCATTTAGCGCTTCAAAGCAAGCGGTTTCTTCACAGAAGAAGGACGTGATTTCTTTTGTCCTGCGGGTGTAGCTAGCAGTGAGCAAGACTAAATGCTGGAAAGAAGGCACAGAACCTCATAGTGCGCAACTTTCATTTGCCCATCCTATACATTTCCTGTACTGTGCTTTCAGCAAACAACGCCTTGCACTGCAGAGTTTTCGGGAAAGCTTGTCATTATATAACATAGATAACCAATAAATACACAGCATCAGCATAATATCATAACAATACAAACCAACACCCTTACCTGGATGGAAACATGACCTTCTTGAAAAAAGTGATAAACATATATGATTACCACTGCAGCATTGCAATGAAAAGCAACTCATAATTCGTGTCCTACAGAGAAGGTCAGCATGAAACTTACACAAACATAAAACACTTGTTTTCACATTCCGATTTAGGTTGTGGCGAGCTGACATCCAAATAAACTTGACAGGGAAATGACATGGATTACTGTGACACAGGCAATCGTTTATCATTAAGGGTGGTAGCCAAAGGGGGATGCAAAAGGAGAAGTTGGGACGTTAGGGAAGTTTGATTTGGAGGGGGGGGGGAAGCGTGTGGAGGGAGTGGGGAAGACATTCTCTGTCTGTTTTTCCCATCCATTTGCCATAATTTTCCACGTTGCGGTATGTGTTTATAGCAGTAATGTGCTAATATAATAATAATTATACAACCATTTTTTTTTGAAGAGCAATTACCCTACTCTTTTTTTTTCTTTTTTTTTTATTCACTTCTGTTCACTGGGCAGGCATGGGTCAGAGTCCAAACCCATGTCTGTCCTTAAAATAACAATCGAAAAACTTGCGCATGAATATGGACATAATAATTATGTACATGAGGTTTCATCGCCCTTTCAGTCATGATACTCAGGAGTGATCTGCCTACAACCAGAGCTATTTCTGTTGAAGCAACCTCAAGTTTTGAAAGACAACCCCACCCGTATATCCTCCCTCCACCCCACCTCTCCCCGGACCACCTCCCTTTCCCAGCATTTTACCACAGCACTCTTCTGAAATCATTTCACTTTCTGTTTTTCTGTTTTGCGGGCAGCGAACATTTTGTTACAAAATTTTGAATTTAACTTTTTTCTCTATAGCACATTGACACTCTATAATTTTTTCTGCGCTCTTTGATAAAACCCAGGCGTTCGCTGGAAGCATCCCTGCATTCTCAATCCCAGTCCACTCCACATTCCGACGGAAAGTTACAGAAACAAAGTTTCTCCAAATTTTCCAAGCAGCCCCCTGTATATAATTGATAGCAAACTGATTTCTAGGGATCTTACATAAGTATCTGTTATCAGGGCTGTTAAAAGCTACTATTAAAAGTAACTGTTACAATTACTTTACTTTTTTTAAAGCAAAGTAACTGTTACAATAAAAATATTACTTTACTTTTTTGAAAGCAAAGCAACTGATACAATTACTTTACTTTGAAAAGCAACTAATTACTTTTCCGTTACTTTTTACTTTCAGGTCTCAGTTTCTTGGTTATCCAAGAAACGAAGCAAGCGTACAAAAAGTCAAATGGTACGTTTCACACAAGTTATCACGGTTGTCTTTTGAGTGATATCCGTTAAGTCATAGAATTAATATCTAATTTATTTGTGTTGAAGTCTCAANTTTACTTTTTTGAAAGCAAAGTAACTGTTACAATAAAAGTATTACTTTACTTTTTTGAAAGCAAAGCAACTGATACAATTACTTTACTTTGAAAAGCAACTAATTACTTTTCCGTTACTTTTTACTTTCAGGTCTCAGTTTTTGGTTATCCAAGAAACGAAGCAAGCGTACAAAAAGTCAAATGGTACGTCTCACACAAGTTATCACGGTTGTCTTTTGAGTGATATCCGTTAAGTCATAGAATTAATATCTAATTTATTTGTGTTGAAGTCTCAAAACAGCAGCTTTTGTTCCTTTGGTATCAATGGCCACTTATTTTAATTCCTTTCTTTTTTTGTAAATCTACTTCTTCACAAGGAACAATTTTACGAAGTGCACAGCCTGTTTTAGAGAATAATTTTCAAAATACAATAGTGACTTTCAGTCACCCAGTTTGTATTTTATTATTTTTCCAGTATCATCTTTATGATCCGTCAATCGTGTGTATCGTTTATTCGACCCAAAAACTGTAAATCTCGCTTTGCCAAACGCATTATTTTGAAAGCTTTTCCCCCTGTATACATTAGCTGTTTTTTTTTTTTCAGTAAAATTAAAAATCTACGAGGTTTTAGGCTTGGGATTAGAGAGTCTGAATGGGTAATCAATTGGTAATTTTGTAACTTTGATCTTCTGTGGCTTGAAACGATAGATTTAATTGTCCCTTCCCTCTTTCTCTTTTAGCTCAGTGTCATATTGTCTCATATAGTCTATGCCTGCCTTCCTTCCTTCCCTGCCTTCCTCCCTTTCCTTCCTTCCCTTCCTTCCCTGCCTTCCACCTTCTCTCCTTCCTTTGGTCAGTCAGTCATTCATCTTTACCTTTATTTAAACAAAGTAATATCTTGATATCAACTACCAGTATGCTACGCGTTCCTCCTTTCTAGTATACACTCCTAATTCATCGAATTTTCCCTTCTTTACCTTTTAAAATAAATCTTGATCCCAAGTTACAAAGTATACTTATTAAGTATAACCTCCTTATGAACTATAAAACTGAATGGTCCCACCAAGCATAAAGCATTGTCCTCAAGAAATCGACCCTGTCACAACAGACTGAAGACAGCACGTGATCATAAAACATGCAGCTCGGCGTCACTCGCATGTGCCGATCAGGCCAATATCGCACTTAGTTTGACAGGATTGGTGGAGAGAATCACAACACTGGACGGCGGATTCGCTTATGACTCATGACGCAATGGGGGTGTGACATCTCTGTAATGAGTGCAGGCCAAGTGCGCTTGCAACCGACCGACCGCATCCTCTTAATAAGTAAGTTGTATTAAATTGTAAAACGAATAGATAAAGCCTGGCACCGGCGTATTCTGGCTTGCACGTGACGATTACATTAACGTTCTTCAATCCTCACATATTATGATTGATTAAAAACTTCAAACATTTTGCGATCTGGTGTCTGTGTTCAAATTCCACAGCCATCCTACACAGTCCTGCCCTACTCCTCCCGACTAAACGCAGATAAGGTCGCCTCTCTCATCCCCCTCCCTTACACCGCAGGCGGTCCGATACGACACAACCCGCCCCCCG
>JAWQUT010000023.1:2129748-2149985 GCA_033807755.1 Ellobium chinense
GAGGGAAAGGGGAGCAAGCGTCATACGCAGCTGTCACTTACCACATGTAATAATTAGCTATTCTCGCTCTCTCGCACACGACATGCAGCAAATAAATAATTGTATTAGTAACCAATCCCCCTCCTTCTCGCACCTTCCTACATCCTCATCCCTTCCCCATTTGCCCCAACTCCATCATCACCCATCATCCTATATATATCAATTTTTAACTGATGGCTATTTCTATAGCAATACTTTACCCTCTTTTTTGTGTGTGTGTGTGTGTGTGTCGGNTTTTTTTTTTTTGGGGGGGGGGGGTATTCAATTCAATTGAATTTTATTCAAAACGAACCCAGGTTACATAGTAACATATGGGTGGTCAGACATTGATAATGCATGGCAGTACAGAGACAGAATAATATGAATGCATATATTATATTCATATGTAAAACAACATAACTGCATATATATTATACTCATAGACAAAACAACAAATCTGCATGTATACTTATGGACAAAACAACGTAACTGCATATGTATTACATAAAGGAAATGAAAATGATGAACAAAATAAAATAGTATTACACAAAAAACTAGGAGGAGGCTGCTCAGCAGGTCATGATTGCCCTTGCTGTCTCTTTCTTCTTTTCCAGGAGTAATCCTTTAACTCACTCTTCCATGCGTTTCTGTACAGTCTAGAAGTGGGGAGTGAGCAGACGCAAACAGATGCTCACACAAAGTAGGATAAAGGGTAAAGTGCTCAAGAAGACAAATGCTGAGTGAAAATGGAAGAAGGAAAGAAAGTGATGTGGTGGGAATCGAACCCGCGACCTCTGCATCGGTACCCATCGCCTTGCCGTCAGTTTGGAATCTGCACGTCGCCAAAAAAAGTGACTTAGTGGCCTTCGATGTAAAATATCTAATCAAGTCACTGCTTTTCTGATTTAAATGCCTTAGAAGAAGTCTTCACCACTTCTGTACAGTCTACTATGTTTATTTGCATTTTCGTCTAACTGCACCATTCTTCACAAAAATAGAAAATCTATTATAATGCACGCTGGTGAATAAGCAGTGCCTTTAAACGGTACTCTTCATGTAACTGCAACTCCCACGTGCTTCTAGGATTTGAGATTAGGCGGAATCGACAGCAGAATACGTCACTTAATCTCCCCCTTTCCCCTCCCCCTCCCCATCCTCCCTTGCAGTAAAAAAAAAAATACCTCCATATTAAGTTTGCCGAGGTGGGATAACGTATATTTAATATTCAAGATTACCTAATAATGAACTCCAACTGAATAATGAATTGTAGACTAATAATATGAAAGTCGTACTTAATAACAAGGTATACTTACTAAATGAATACATTATATCGAGGCTTCTCTGTAAACTGGATAAACCTACACTAAAAGAGAAAGAAGACTAACTGATCATAATAAGATTATCTATCGATGTGAACTATTTTATCAAGTCGCTGCTTTTCTGATTTAAATGCCTTAATCCTTAAAATGTCAGTTAATGAAATTTATTATACCAGTCTTAAACTAATCGTTTCTAGTTCATCTGTTCTTGTTTGATATTAAACAGAGAAACAGATGGACACGACTGGTTTAAGACGCAAAATGTCTCTAGTCCAGAGCGCGGCCGGCAGTGGTGTGGATGGATGATTTGCCACATATGGCGGGATCTCGATTATACGTAAGCCCTCGGCGCATGGGAAATGTTTATTTATCATTGAGGTGTACGAAATTTCAAGGTCCACTTGAACATGAAATGCTAGAATAATAATGAACCCATGCATGTGACAGTCGTACTTAATAACGAGGTACAAGTATTAAATAGGTACTTAATATCAAGGTTTCTCTGCATCTTGCTAACGTTGTTTCTTTTCAGTCAAAATGCTGCGAGCACAGAAGATGAAAAAGAAATATTGGAGACCCCAATGGATGAGGCCACTTCAATTACTTGGTTTTACTAAATACGCCCCACTTCTTGATCTAGACGCCAGACAATCCTAGTTGATTTTTTGTGTCTGATTGTTTTATGGTTCCCTTCTTATCAGCAGACTACTCTAAATTACTGAAAAATATAATTATTCTCTTAGACAGAAGACACCAGGGAACAGCAGTAATGTAATTAACTAGGTGCCCTTTCAAATATTCCATTTTGTACTAATAATAGCCACAATAACAGGGACAACAACTCTCCCTAAATGGGTTTAAGAAGACTCGAGTAACGCAATAGATGAAGGCTATTTTGTGCACTGTATCTGTTACGCTTAATAGCAAACTTATTACATCTATTATTATCATGCAATTTGTAACCATTTTGAAATGACAACTTCCTGCTTGATAAATGCCCACTGTCCACTAGAAAGTAATTACCAATTGAAGAGTCAAACTTTAGACAGATTGTAAAATCCGTTTATTTCCTCAGTTCATGCACAATTACAGTATAACAGCGAATCAGAAAATGCACTAGATCTGACAAAATCATAGACTAGAGCGTAGTCCAGCATCGAACTCTTGATTTCTTGTGACGTTGTCTATCTATCGTCATCTGGAGTCACCTTCTAAACACTAGGAACCAAAAATGGTACGAACTGAAGATCAATAAGAGAAGTCAATCTCTATACTACATTCAAATATTCGACTAAAAACCCGTTGATTAAGCCACGTTTACAAACGTCTTCCACTTAGTGAAACGCGCGTGGAGGGATTTTATACAAGTTTCCCGCTCAGTCCCTGTTTATCAGACTGTCGCTAAAAAGAGATTTCGGGATCAACTATATCAAAACAGTCATAGGAGCTACAAAGTGAGGTCCATATATTTTGGCATGCGTCATCCCCGCCCACCCCTCTCCCCACCCCACCCCAATTTTTATTGTCTTGGCCATGGAATCAGTCTAGGTGATTAGTAAGTTGAATTATGTCTCCTGCTGGCATGTTGACATATCTGTCTGTCTTCTTGTCTATCCATTTGCTTGGTTGTCTGTCCATTTTTAATATTTTTCAGTGTCTACCCATTTGTCTAATGTCCTGTCCATTTGTTGCTTGTGTACTGTCCACTGGTAACTTGATGTCCATATTTTGTAAGTTACAATGAAAATAAACTTATGAAATCTGAAATCTAAATCTGATAAGGAATACCTGAACGTTTTCATTCATACATGAGTGGTTATAAATCGCCATTCAAATATTTTATTAATGACAAGGTGTAGTACCAAAATGGGTTTTGCGGGAACTAATATTTAAGACATGTTGCAAGACTCTTAAAAGCAAACTTGCAACGAAAGCGAAGCAAAAGATGATCTTTGAAAAAAGCTAATTTCGCAGTCGGCCTCGTTCTCTCTTCTTTCTCTCCCTCTCTCTTTCTCTCTCTCTCTCTCTCTCTCTGCTTGTGTGCGTGTGTTCGTTTGTGCGGGCTTTTTCTATTCGATATTGGCTGTTTTAACAACAGATTTACCTCCTCCTTTATAGAAAATCGGTATGCAAAGCGATGAAAACCAAAATTGGTTTGGTCAGTAACGATTGTAACGTTTTTGCACAGCTCTAGCTAAGGCAAAAATAGACCAAGGCATAGGTCAAGATGGTTTGTGAACGCGCCACTGCTGCTTACGGCATGGCAATTCGCAATACTATCAAAGGTCAGCGCAAACATGGTAATCAAAGAACATAATAGTCATAATATTCTGTTGTGACGCCATTGCATAGCTATGTCTTCCCAGCAATCATGAGTTAAGGTGGATATGTTGAGGGAGGATTAGACTCGGAATGTAGGGTACAGTCGCTGGTGAAAACGAAAGGAATATCAACGTGGCTTCATGACTTCGAGATAGCAAAAGTGTGTGACATGAATGAATGGATGAATGCTGAAGGGAAGGAAATGTGATGAATGAAACAAAGAGATGAAGGAATGAAAAGGTTAGAAGAAGAACAGAGCAAGGAAGGGGAAAAGAGACAGATGGGAATTGAGGACAGATCAATGATAGACATTTTTGGCCAACTAAAGCTATATTACTACTACTACTACTACCACCACCACTACTACTACTACTACCACTATTACTGTTATTACTATTATTACTGCTACTACTACTCCTATCACCACCAGTAACTAGTTGAGGTGTCCCGGCGTTGTCCATAATTCACACCACATCTACATGCATTTACACGGTCCTTCTCAAAGTAAAAGTATTATGATCAGACCATCCGAGGAATGTTGCCCCAAAAAGCCAAACTGGCAACTTGAATTGCAATGTTTATGAGCCCTGTCTTTTGCTGCCACCCGTCGCTAGTATGCATACTGTCATTCCCTAGCACAAACGGGCTTTACATCCCCTGAGCCTCCAGGGGTCATCTGGGGGCAAAGACAGATGTCTCAATAGTCCTTCATTGTTACTTGCGGATGCCCTGCTGTATGATGTGGGTTTCTATACTAGCCAGAAACGAATCCAGCCTCAGATTTTCAAGTTTATAGATTAAACAACAACAACAACAGCAGCGGCGACAACAACAACAATAACAACACCAATAATAATAATAATAAAGTCCATATTTACAGCGTCTTAATCCCACAATGCACCAGCCGCTTTACAGGAAAAAGAAAAGTCTTATACCACACTTGACATCTTCCACACATTTCCTATCCATTCCTTTCATCACGACTTTCATGCCTGCGCATGAAACCTCACTCACGCAAATCAATACAAATGATATGTTTCAGAAGAGACAATTTTCAGAGAGATGTGTTCTAAGATTTTTTTTTTCTGTAAAATTTTGATAGTTGCTGATACAGTGTACTTTGAAATCTGATGGTAGGCTGATTCAGATGTGCCTAGTCCACAGAATGAATACAAACTTACGTCCATGACATTGTCTACTGATACGATATCTAGGCATTTACGGAGATATTTGAGAACTTGCGTATTAATGATGGGATCTTTTACCATCGTAAACATTATATTAACTCTTTATGCTGAACGCTACTAAAGGTGTAATTAGCAGCCATGCACTAATGTAATTCCTACCGTTGTAAGAGATCCCATCAATAATGCGCAAGCTCTTAATGATAACGTGTTATCATGCTATATTATACCATCAGATACTATTATATTATAATGCCACCCTTAGTAAGTGGGTGTGTTTCACACACCGCGTCTGGTTTCAAAACATAAAAAAANGGGGGGGGGGGGGGGGGGGGAGCTATGACGAGTAGATCACACATCACAAGGACTGACACTAGTTAGGAACGTACACACTGACGATGGGATCCTTTACCATGGTGAGAGCTTCATTAACTCTGCTATGTTAAACGCTGCTAATATAGGGTCCATTCAGCACCGATGCGCTAATGTAATATTTTGAACATGGTAAGAGATTCCATCGATAATGCTCAAGCTCTCAATGATCACATTATACTGTGATATATTAAACTATATCATGTAATATTATACCACATCGCAAAGCCAGTAACTGGATAATTATGTTTCATAAACCGCGTCTGATTTCAAGAAACCAAAAAAAAAAAAAAAGAGTGGACCTACAACGACTCAGACCTTATTAAGTCACAAGGACTGTCCTTAATTATAGCATGGTTTGAGCCTTTGCTTTTAAAACGATTCATCTCTGGCCCTGTTGCTGCAGTTGCTGCTGCTACTGTCTTTAATGATCGCTAAGATGACGTCCGCACTGATGACGATCGTGATGATGCTGATGATGATGTGGTGGTGATAGTGGTGATAATAATATGAGACTGGGCCATGGCGCAGGTGATAATTTTACCGCTGCAACGATTGAATGTTGCAAGAATGTTGCAACCGCTAAGAATGTTGCTGTTACAGGGTTGATTAAAAAAGCAACGGCAACAGTTGTTGAGATAAAAGAAAAAAAAACGTCGAAGACAAGAAGTAGAGGAAAACCTCTACTCGACTAACTGTAACAGTATTGGATGATCACAACAGTGTCACAGTTACTCACCCGCTCCTCGATGCCAGCAGTCATCCTTCAGCCTGTTAGTCCGTATGTTTTCGCCCCGTTATCTCCTGTCGTGTGAGTAGCGAGCGCTGCGATCGCGCCTGTGACTCCGTCGCTGGTACGGATCCCTGTGACGGTGCCACCAAGCCGAACTGTCTTGCCCTTCCTAATGCTCACTGCCACTCGCGGGGTTGTCAGATTTAGCTCTTTCGGAGCCAAATACCAGATTTTTGGCCCTTAAAAAAAATAATAATGGAGTGGCCTGTTTTTTTCTGTGTTTGGGTGAGGAGGGGGGNGGGGGGGGGGGGGGGGGGGAAGAGGGGGTCCGTCAGACTTAATTCAAAACTAATTTCCTGTATAAAGAGTACGTATACTGCTCTCAAACTGTTTGGTATGTCAAGTGATCGGGCTTTTGTCATAGTTGCCCAATGAATAGGAATAAAAAAAAAATAAATCCAAAACTAGTTCCATTGAACAATCAATTCTAATGTTGCTCTGATGTATGTAGAAAGGTTTATGATAATTGCAATATCCACGTAAATCCATTACGTAGACACATGTAGACAGTTTGTAGTAAATTTCTTGTCGTATATAAAGTCTTAACCCGAGCCAGCCTGTTACATAATTTGGTTTGGCTCTTTTTTTTTTTTTAATGAGCGCTTCGGTTCGGGCTCGAAAAAAAATACTGGCAACCCTGATTCTCCTTCCACCTCTTGTGGCTGTTTAAAGTCTCGATATTGTGAGTACTTTCGAAACGCGCGGTACCCACACTCTCTGATCATAGCATTAGAGCCTAGGCGGTCAAACGTTTGTCTAGGCTTTCTGGTAATTACATAGTGACTTAACAGCGTTGTGCTGTGACACAGTGTGAATGCATTTATAAGGAGCAGGGTTGTAACAGAAACCCGAGTCTGTTAGGCATGGTCTCCATCCTTTTTTTTTTTTTTTCATGTCCCCTCCTTGTTGTTAGTGCTAAATTTTGTAATATCTTCCGACTAAAGGCTTACGTTGGTTTTCCAGCAAAAATCTTTTTTTTTTTTTTTTTGCACTTTAGTGATCTCCGTGTGTTGTACTCATCTCCCAACATCATAATTTTGCGAAACTTGCCGCTGGCCTTGTTGGTGTAATAGTAATTAAAGAATTTTGTTGAAGCAAAAAGCTGTACTCGAACGGAATCACTCAGTTTTCTCAAAATCACTTTTGGCAAAGATAAACCCTTTTGCCACAACACGTCACATATTCTTTTTTTTTTTTATAACGGGACTGAAAGAGCAAAAATGCGACTGTTGCGGCATAACTGTCTCATCCTCGTAAGAGATGTTGCACAAATATGGTGATTTGACAGGTGGATGCGTAGGTGATATCGTCATGATCAGTTTATACATACTGAATACCTGGGAGTATCCTGCATTTCATCAGAGGCCAACGGTAATTGCGTCGTATACCATCACCAACGCGAAGTTTGTGTGATTACACAAGAGCTATGCGAATATAGTTCAGGTAATTTTTATAGTCTGTAGACATGCCAGTTCGAAAACAACGGTGTTCGGTTATAATGATAAAAGTTTGGAAGTCCCAATCACCCCGTTATAACCGAGGTCTATTGTATATTATCACAGTGCTGAAAACAGTCGGATTTTCTCATCTTGCTCAGTTCTGCGGTTATTCACTGATCTCTGGTTTCTGCATTCATTCTGTGTTTTCCACCTCTCTCCACTACAGACGAGACGGGACAGGACGGAACGGATGAAAATGCCCTTTCGAAAGGTTGGTGGAGGGGGAGGGGGAGGGAAGGCATTTTAATAGAGAGGAGAGTGAGAGAGAGAATAAGAGAGAGAGAAAGAAAAAAAAAGACAAAGAGAGAGAGAGAAAGAGGGGATGGCGGAGAGGGGCCGCCACACATAACTTCACCTCTCGGGGCGAGACACGCAATGACTGAATGAGTGAGTGAGTGAGTAAGTGATCGAGCGATTGAAGGATCCTAAACATCATCCCCGGAATAAATTGACTGTTAATGAACCCGCCCAGTTTACACCACTCCTGACATACCTTTTCTAGCACTACAGCCATCATTCTTATTCACGCAATCATCGCTTAGGTAAAGGTTAGAAATGATCGCAGTCACAAAAACATTCTTGTCTAAGTACATGCTCTTGTCAAGCACATATTCGCCTCCGATGAACATTGTCTATTTAGAACTTCTGACGCTCCTGTCCCGGCATTACGGCCACCATAGCCACTCACCAGTTCATAGAAGGTCAGATCATATCGAAGGTTAAAAATGAGCAGAGGTTTGTGTCGTACATTGGCTTCTTGCTCTGGTTCAATCACAGATCGATAGGCAGTGCTCTGTCTGACAGATCAAATCATCAAATACATCGCCCTCGGTGTAATGTTGTGCTTTTATCAACATCATCATCATCATCAACTGGGCTGTTCCATGGAAGTTGGTCAGTAGAGGGAGGTGGTGGGAGGGAGGGGCCAGTATGAGGCCGTATGGCGCTTGAGTCGTTCTCACGACAAAGTGCAGATATATAGTCACCAGAAACTTCTGTGGCCCAGGGTGTAAAAGTGCAGATATAAGCACCAGAAACTTCTGTGACCCAGGGTATAAAAGGATAGAAGAATCATGATAGGATACTAACTTGAATTCAAGCGTACACTTCATATCGCAGTGCAGTTTACCAAATCTCACGGGTAAAGTAGATGTTTATTTATGATGAATATATAATGTCTACCAAAGTGTGTAATTGACTGGCTAACGCCTAATAAAGATTTGAACTCTGAACTTCATACCACATAGAAACTTTGCAGCCCGCTGATTTATTGTCCATGCACACAATGAAGAAAACTGAAATAAGGAAGGAGTATTTGAAATAAGAATGTACACACCTCTGACTCGAGATAGTATCCATAGCCATTTGTAGGCTGGCTTGTCTTCGGATGATAGCTGTAGGGGGCCGTTGCTTTAAATGTCATAAACTATAGCCACCAACACTATTGAATTCTCTTGATAGAAGTGCAATGCTGCCTCACTGAATTCGCTGTGGGTTATCATGAGTATAGATACCGGTAAAATACAATTCAAAAGCTTACAATGATCAAAGAGAGAGATATATATATAAAGCCCTATGCACACGGCACAGACAGATGCAACTACCTATATAAGGTAATACATCTCGGTGAACCGTGTGTACTTGCATGTGAAATCAAGAGGCTTTTTTGTTCATAAATATACACACTCCTTGTGACTATAATATTATAATTTGAAGGTACCTGTTCTCAAAGTTCGGCCAGTTTGAGATTTTTGGGCTCAGCTCTTAGGTCTGACGGTCCACATTATTGTGTCCCCAGAGAAGACATAACTATTTTTGCTCGCTCCACTAAGATGTTAATGAGTACCAAACTTAAAGATAGTTTACACACGCGCATAAGTTTTGAGGTTACTTCGGTTGGACTTATAAGGAAGGGTGATCTATTTATCACATTGTGTTTTTCTCCCTCTCAGGAGTCCAGTGACCTTAGCTGTGGTTTGTTCTAGTGCATTTGTCACTTCCCTGGCCAGTTTCGGTTAAATTAAAACAGCACTATATCGGGGTCTGAGGTTTGAAAAGATAGGGGCTGCCAATGAGCTAACCCCCTGTTCATTTGAAACAGCCCGGGGCCTCAAGTGGCTTTTCATGAGGGTGGGTCAAATGAGGAGACACAGCAAAAAACTTTACTTGTCACGGGCCATTAAAAGTAATGTATTTTTGTAGATCAGATGCTTATCTCGTGTAACCACATAGAAGCTCGAACGGTTGAAATTGCGGCGAAAAGCAATGACATTGTTTCAGTTGTAATACAATGTCTGTTTAGATGCATAATGCATGAGTTAGATTTTATCACGGTATGACAGTGTATAACGAGTTTCCCTTCACGGTTAATACTTTTCCATGAAGTTTCCTTCTATCTTTCTTTCTTTCTTTCTTTAAATGGAACTATCCTATTTTCATTTTTTTCCTCGGTTTCACACAGATACCGTGAAAACTGTGCACGAGTTTTGTTTGCACTGTCTATCCCAGCTTTAATTTCTTTTCCTTACCGACTTTCATCAACGAAAATAAGTTATGGGAAAATACACATGGCAGTTGGAGGTGTAGCCAGCCGTTCACGTTACTCAGCCGCATCTCAATAATAATAATAATATAATAATAATAATAATAATAATAAGTTTATTAAGCTCAGACAACAATCTGTCCATGATTTGTGTCATGTCTGTCCATTGCTCAGTCCATAGAACTATACATATTATAATGACACCCCGCTCACACGGGATCAAATTGCTGAACTCAGCAGTGAGCCTTCGTACTGTTGGACTGGCTTGACACACACTACTGATAATTGATCGCTTGGTCGATCAAAGTGGATGCGTTGCGCAGTTTCAGTTACTGCTATAAATGCATCAAAATCCATTGCTTATAATACGACCAAAGTTATCTGAGCTTAATAAAAGTTTTATTATGGTTATTGTTATCACCAGAATTCGTGTTAAGGCTTTCTACTGATCAAGGGAGTAACACTAAGTTTTGACTTAAACTGACTGACAGACTGATTATTAAAACGTTCTCATTAAAGTGTACTCAAACTAATGCAGTCAGCTTTGCTTACTCGCAGCTCTTCAAAAATATGGGAAAACGACTGGCATTAAAAGGAGTTACGACTATTTAGTCACTCTGAAGTGAAATTAGCATATTCCATTCTACGAATAAAAATACATACCAGTCTGCTTAAAGTGAAGCGTATGGGATCGGCGAAAAATGTTCAGTTTAACCGAAGTTCGCATTAACCACATTTCAGGCGAAATAAGTTGTAAATCACAGTGAATGAGGGCCAACAAAATGAAGTGTATTGCTAGTGCAAGAATACTATTATTGTTATACTATAAGGAGCCTTTGTGACGAATGAAGCATCTCTTCCAAAAAAAAAAAAAAAGGGAGGGGAGGAGGTGGAGAGGGATGAGGAATTAAAACGTGTGGTGCGGTATTTGTGAATAACAGCTTGTATTTTCACGATGCTTAGGACCGATCGACTAACTCAATGGACTAATCCCTCCCCACACTGATCACCTCCTCTGCCCCAATCCTCTAAACCCTTTAAAGTGCAATGTTATCGAGTTTCATTCTACTCGGGATCAAAAGTAATATGAGCCGAGGATAGGTTTCGTGATCACGGTAACAAATCTTACCGGAACAATGCGGAAACTGGCCCACCACACCACCCTATAATTCCGAGTCCACTTCAAGCAAAAATAAAAAGTATATTATTAGGCAAGGCAGTTGATTTCATCCAATAAAATACAGAAGAAATAGGTCCAGAGCAGAGCATAGGTTTATTTCAACCAAAAATTTATATTATGAGAGTTCACATCTTGCGCACTGGACTGTACTGTAAATACGCACGTTATGATTGTGCGGAGGTTACTGTAAAATAATGTTAGGTATCTTTTTTCATCACCACTGATGACGTGGTGTTGGCTACACCCTGGAGATACCTATGTCTTCAATGATGTACCCAAGTTTAACATGGACTGATTGAGGGAGGGAGTGACTGATCATCTGATAGACTGCCTGGCTGATGACCGAATTTGAAATGGTGGGTATCTAAACCTAAAGGGTTTTGCCCTCGACATGGCTACGGGATGATGCGGCACGTGCGGAGGAAACGTGCGGGTGCCGCAAGGCATAAAAATTATTGATTGATTGATTGATTGATTGATTGATTGATTGATTGATTGATTGATTGATTGATTGGGTCGGTAAATGAGTGAGTAAATGAATATGTGAGTGAGTGAGTGAGTGAGTGAGTGAGTGAGTGAGTGAGTGAGTGAGTGAGTGAGTAGGTGAGTGAGAAAGAGCGTGAGCGAGAAAGAGAGGGAGGGGAAGAGATTCAAGCATTAATCTAGACAGCCCTTTGACCAATAAAGGTAGGCAACGGCTGAAAGTTTACAGATTCGATACTTTGACTTTAGTTGCTTCCCTTGATTCGCGCCACGTTCTTGATAATTATTATCTCCCTCTAAATATTATTGTCGGAGGAATTCTTACAGATTCTGGACTCTACATGTAAAATGTTTAGCGGTTAAAGGAGGGGTTCAGGGGGAGATGGGGGGAGAGGAAGGGCAGATGGATAAGGTTCGGGGAAACAGGGAAGAGAGGGAAAAGAGGGTCGGGGGTTAAACGCTATCAAGAGATTCACAGTGCCTTGTATGAGCTTGTCTTCATTCCAGTGCTTTACATCCGTGTATTTTAACACTACGAGTCCATGCTGTTGTTTATTATTATACAGTGCACACCGTAGATGGACTGCTAAATGCTACTATGTTGCCTTAATTTGAGCTGATGAAGATCTTGAGACCTGGATGAAGAACTGATGCGTGCAGGTGTGTGTGCTACTATCTAATGAGAAAAAAATGTGACAATGAATGTGAGTGAACACAGGACGGATGATACTGAGATTCTTCTCATAAGAGGAAAGATGAACAAACAAACAAACAAACAAACAAACAAACAAACAAACAAACAGTCGATTGACAGTCAAGGACAGTCCTGAAAAAGGCTCGGCCATGATATGTCACACCCTTTAATATTTTATTAAAACTTTTCTCTGTACACAACACTCATTTAGTGATTCTTTAAGAACTATAGCAACGGTACATGAGGCAACCATATGACGTGCAGGTTAAACTAACCATCCTGGTGAAAGTTTAATGTGTGGTGAATTAACCCCTGCATTATTAGTTCACACAATATTCACATCTCTTAATAGGCTCTAGATTAACATAAATTCAATATGTAAACTTCAGTACTCTATATCTCGGTGCAGCCTAGCAAGGTACGAAAAAGAAGAAATGGAAAACGTAAAGACAAAAGGAAGAAAGAAAGAAAGAAGGAAAGAAAGAAAGAAAGAAGAACGAAAGAAAGAAAGGAAGAGAGAAAGAAAGAAAGAGAGAGAGGGAGAAAGGTAGAGAAAGAAAAATAGAAAGAAAGAAAGAAAGAAAGAAAGAAAGAGAAGGAAAGAAAGAAAGAAAGAAAGAAAGAAAGAAAGAAAGAAAGAAAGAAAGAAAGAAAGAAAGAAAGAAAGAAAGGGAGAAAGAGAGAAAGAAAAATGAAAGAAAGAAAGGAAGAGAGAAAGAAAGAAAGAGAGAGAGAAAGGTAGAGAAAGAAAAATAGAAAACAAGAAAGAAAGAAAGGAAAAGAAAGAAATAAAGAACTTTTTGTGGCCTTATCATACCAATCACTAAGTCAAACTAATATGAGAGAGAAACAAAAAACCAATGATAACAGCAATTTGGGAACATACTACAAAGCTTTGAGTATTATCAGTATAATGTCACACCTAAGGAAGCTGTGAGTATTATCAATACAATGACTACATCTAGTTAATAGTCAGCAACGTGAAAGAATCAGTTCTAAAAGATATTAAGGGGAGTCACTACCCTTTCCCAAACGTTGTAATGCACATATCATGGTGTGCATCTTATCACCATGAATGCAGTGGATTCCTATGCAAACTTGCACACCAGTGTTGAATGGTGCATACTTCACCCTCACGGGTGATGATCTCAGAGCAACTGTTATTTGCCATGGCACCATGTGCAGTTGCTTGACATCAGATTTAACTCTGGTCTCTTAGACATCTTAATGCATGATCTTAAGGAAGCTTTGCCTGATATTCTTTCTGGATATAAACATTTAACATCAAAGAGTGTTATTACTAGTTTCTGATAATTCTGCGTCAAGGCAGAAAATCCAAAATGCCTCCATAGGATCATGCACAAACATATCTAAGAGATGTGGGTAAAATCTGGTGTCAAACAACTGGTGCCCTCGCTAATGACACTTGTTCTAAGATCATCACCCTTGAGGGAGAAGAATGCACCATTCAGCACTTTAGTGTGTAATTTTGCATAGAAATCCAATGCATTCATGAGCATAACTTGCGCACCAAGTTATGTGCATTACAGTCTGAAAAAGGGTTGTGCCTCCCCTTAAAAATAGTATGGGAAAACAGCATCAGACTCACAGTAGTGTCACTACACTTCCAGAATGGCCAAACTCAGACTTGCCCATTTTTGAATTAGGAAACCATACGGTGTGAAATCAAGACGCCATATTGACAGGTTACAACATTTGCTCTAGTGCAGAACTCTGCAAGAGCTAATAAACAGAATTGAATTGAATTGAACTGAATTGAATTGAATTGAAATGCGTCAATATTTTCCCGGCTACAGGTGCAAAGATACAAGTTGACTCCTTTTTTTGCTTTGTCATAGAGGAGTAAGAGTTGATATGCCAGGTCTCTTAAGAATATGGGGGATAACGGGATTGCTTGCGTGGAACCGCCTCTGTCAACCAAGCCAACCGTGGTGGGCATATTTGATCCGGTGTTCACTGTTCTCACCAACACTTCTCTGGCAGATGGCGAGATGTCGGCGCCATTAAAATGACCCCCTTCGGTCCACAGGGATAAAACGTGGACTAAGGGTGGGGCAATCCTACATCTGTAGAGCAGAGCAGAACCCCTCCGGTAGGTGAAGCAATGCTGGCAAAACCGGCGAGTGGACATGTCCCGATACTCACTGAGGCTTAAATTAAAGCAGCTCTGTTTCGGATCAGTGGTTTGAAAAGATAGGAACTGCCAATGAGCTAACCCCTGGTTCTCCTGAAATAGCCTGAGGCCTCAAGTGGCTTTTCTTGGGATTGNGTTGGATGGATCAAACAGCAAAAAACTTTACTTGTCATGGGCTAAATAAAAGTAATGTATTTTTGTTTTAGATCAGATGCTTATCTCCATTACTGGTGAGTGGGTGTAGCCAACGACAATTAGGGCTGGAGTGACGGCAATGGACAGTACATAGTAAAATATAGCAAAAAGATTTGGGCGTGCGAACCATCAGGCCGGAAGGAATAGGGCACATCTTTGCCATAGAAACAGAAGTTCTCTCAGAAGTGTGAACAACGACTTGGAATATTTTCTTAACACAGCAGTGACGATATTATTCTCCTTTAGAGGCAAAATAACATCAAATTTATTTTCATGGAGTTTAGAGGCGATTAGATTTACTCGACGCCTCACCAAGACATACCTTAGACATGATGATTAAACGTATGCAAAAGAAGTACAGTGAAGATAGTGAATATCACAACTAACATAACAATAATAATCAAATCATCATGTCAAAACTTCAACATATTATGCATGAATGATCAGGAAATAGGCGCAGAAATGCTGTGATGAAATCAAACCCAAACTGACAAATGTCTATGCGGGATATTATGGCAGGCTATTTTAGAAAATAACCAACTCCAAAACCGTAGGACGTAAAATTCAGTCGGAACTATCAATATACATGAACTTTGGTAAAGAAGGTTTAGCGCCAATTTCGTTAATGTACGAACAAGTTTGTGCCGCTTCCTCCATTTCGTCCTTTTGAAGCTTGAGCTTAAGATTTCGAGTTACGTCTCCTCTCATCGAGGTAGCCATGCAGTGTAAAGCCGTCGAGCACCGTGTCAACGGGTAAACCTATAAATATAGTCATCCAGTAGTGTCCCGTTCCATTCACTGAGAGGGAGAGCACGCTGGTTCACTATAATTATTGCTACTGCACCCTATACAGTGATAATGCAAGGATCCTCACGTAGAAGAGAGTCTTATTTTAGTCACCTTATGTCCATTTCATAGATTGGGTGTCCATTCTAACGTATTATAAATTCGTCGGAGTCTTAGGAGTTTGCCGTCAGATCTCTTTTGAGTGAGTTTTTCATGAGAGGGAAAAAAACTGCTTTAATAACGCAAGAAAATAAAGCCAGTCTCACTGCTTTGGTGCTGTTTTTTAATAAATGACTTTGCGACTTACTTTGTTTGTGACCATTTGATCGATGTATTGGGTTGTAGCAAGCACAAATATGTCCCATTTTGCAAATTGCCTATCTCTAGTGAGTAGTCGCAGTTCTAGACTTCGACCTCGTAGCTTCCAGATTCTTCAGGGATGTCTGAATATCGTGGATGAGCTAATGTCAATGGACCACCGATGTGAGCTTTGGGTCTCATGACAAAGGTGAGTTTCTCGGCTTGCTCAGGAAGCGGTCTGTCCTCGGCTCCAAGCATAATATTATCCTGCTCTTCTGCATGAGCTTGATCAGGGGTGTTCTTAATTGCACCAGGCTGTGGCTCAGCTGGGATGTCGAGGCTCCGTGTGGAAGCTGAAACGGCCCGAGATGTTCCGTGCGGAGCTCCTGGAACTTTTTGGGACAAATTTGCTTGTTTTAACGGGTGTTGCTGGCTGTGTGGCTGGGTAGGGCTATTGGGCATTACGTCAAATGCTGGATTTGTTGGAGTTGGCAACATCTGAACATTAGACTGCGGCGAGACTGGACTCATCATGATACCGAATGCCGTGCTTGGATCAGTCAGATGGGCTGGGTACATAGGGATGCCTGGAGCATTGTACAATGGAATACCCTGAGCAACAGATCTGGGCGGAGACTGGGTAGTGGTGGTCTGAGTCCGACCCGTGTCAACATATATGACGTTCTTTGGGGTTATATAATCATTTGGCCCTAGTTTAGGTACACAAGGTGCTGGGGGAGCTGCATTAAGATGGTGAATTTGAGGGGCGGGAACGCCACAGTCCATGCCAGCTATGTCTGTGTTACTACCTGCACCTGGTTGAACTGGTGGGCCATGAACTAAGCTGCCCCGTTGAGCATTACTGTTTAACCACGAAGGATAAGTGTCATATGAAACCATAATGGGATTCTGCACATTGGGATTTTGCTGGCTGGCCATGGTCGGCATTGGAGACATTATATCCGTCGAATAGGATGTAGGGTAGATCATGCTATTGTCGTGGACATTTTGAAAGATGATTGGCTCGCTAGGATTACAGGACAGAGGCAGCTGAGAACCGTTTTCATACGAGGCATGTCCACTCAATGGTTCCAGCTCATCAACTTGGGATTTATTATTTGGCGCCTGTGCTTGGTCGTTCTGTCCATCGAGAGTGCCATGGGGATGTGAACGATTTACACCGTCACCCAGATAAAATGATGGTTGCAAGGGCTGAACTTCCGGTGTTGGTCGTATCTGCGGTGACTGGACAACCTGCTCGCTGTTTTGGGATGGTTTTGAACGAACTTTCAAAGGTTTATGAGGTCTGGGCAATGAGAGAGTATTACTGGCTGTAGTAGTTGGTAAGTCTTGCTCTGGGAACGATTCTAACCCAGAATCTGATCCTGTGGGCATCGACATGGACCTTTCACGGACTTCTCCTGGATGGGTTGCAGAATGGGACGCCCCTGTTGTGACAATGTCGCTAAAAGCTTTATTGTTGTAGACTTCCTGGGACACCGAACTGTTCTCTCGACATGGCAGGGTAGGAGGATTTTCAGTGAGGATGGTTCTGCTATCCTCTGTAGCTATGTACTGATTGCCGACCGTCCGTGAAAAGGAGACTACAGAAGAACCCAAGTCACGGGAGTGATCTGGAAATAAGAGTCCCTGAATAAATTGAAGAGCGTTTTTCCAAAACTCGGTAAATGCTGTTTCGCTATAAGATGAGTAAGACTTGTATTTAGAGATGCATTTCTTTACTAAACTATTCAAAGCAAAGTTGACCTTGAAATCTAAATTTCGCCAGGAGTTATGAATAACGTAAATAAATATTGTGAAGAGCAGTCTCCTTTACATCATTTTCCTATGCGCATTCCCATATGTGATCATCATCTACTGAGTGGTGAAGGAGAATGATGACACCTGATGACTGCAAAGGAATTGTTTACTATTTCCGAGGACATCTTTGATTTTTAGTATTTGTCAGGAATAAGGTGTACTGAGAAATGCATCCCATGAAGTATGGCCTATCTAAATCTCTGTTCGACGTCACTTTGGTTTGGAGTGTGCTATAAGTCCTATTTTTGAAGACTCCTTTCGGATAAGATGAGGTCGTACTCTATAAAATGCCCTCTTACACAATACATATCTTCACAGTCATAAACAGTTTGCCTACATCGTTTGGGGTAGCTTTTTTCAAGAGAGATACAAGAAAAAAAAGACGATATTAGACAACGCAGGAAAATAATGCCAATCTCAAGCCTGGTGCTGTTTTTAACCAGTGACCTTTGTGACTCACTTTGTCCGTGACATTTGATGGATGTCTTAGGTTGTAGCAAGCACAATGACAGCCCAAAGTGCAAATTGCCTGCATCTGAGGTAGGCAATCTACCAATAGCTGTGACGATATTTCGCGGCTGGCTTTAATACTGTAAACTCTATTATCTATCCTTTCCCCAACTCCCCTTCCCCATCCCTCTGCAATCTTGCCCCCCTCAGCTCTCACCAAACCTATTCCTCATAGAACATTGCTTGGCACATACTGGGCTGATTGAAGCATGTGAGACCTGAGGCAATTTGTTTCTTTTGTTTGTATAAAAACTGTTGTTCAGCCACAGCCTACGCTGCTCATCCCAAAGTGGACCTCAGCCGGGCGAATTCACAGCGCTCCCAGACAGGCGGAGCTCAAAATTATCTTTCCTAAATGAAATACCCAAATCGTCTTACCCGTGTAGTAATCGTCTTTTTTGGAAGAGCTTCTTGCCATGTGAACCAGAACGAGCACAACAATAATGATGGCCCCAATGAGAAGCCCGCACATGACAGACAGTGCAATTACAGCAGGATCGGTAGAAGAACCTTTGGTTTCGGCTTCCTGGCTGGATTCAGTAGTCTCACTGGGTTCAGCAACAGGGTTAGAGTCTGGTGAAGAATTCTCGGCACAAACCTGCATAGAAATGGTATAGTATTACTCATTTATTACTTAGGCTGCGTTTATTTGGTCATTGCGGCTGTGGGCAAGTGCCAGTACTAAACAAAGAAAGTACAAGTATCAGTCTGTAAGTAAGCCAAGATGGCTGCGACTAGAAGAAAATAATGCACTGACTTACAAGTGGTGTTTGTTACGCATATTATATCTTTGCCGCATTCATTAACAAACAAATCATCGTCGATTCCTGTCACATCCTCCTCCGACACAAGACTGTTGCTAGGATCGCTTCAATTTTGCCGAGCTCTCGCTTCCGGCCTTAGTAAAATATGTCACCTTTCTAACAAACGTTTGGTAGATTCGCACGCTTCCTCACCAGGGTTAGGACACTGCAACCAGAAACGTTACGCTTGAGTTACATTATTCATGCACACATATAATCAATTTGATTAAATATTTTTGATGTTACGCTGTTTCTACGACAGCAGTGATCTCGAAAGTCAAAAGATAGTATATCTTGAGAATATTTTCTAAGATTTACTCACCCGTGTGCATTCCCTCTGGAACATGCAACTGGAATTCACCGTTTTGATCACATTTCCGGTGACATCATAGAAGTTGACCTTCGAACTATCTATTTTCAGACCTCCACTGCTTAAGTAGCTTCCAACCTACGGGCAAAGAAACAACACCAGATATAGTTGGTATGATTAAGCGAAGTCTGGTATAACGACACCAGCTTAAGGATTCTTATAATGAATTATCATACAACTCCTTGTAAAGTCATTTCACTATCTTTCCTGCCCGCCTACAGGAATCTTTATCATTGTAGCTTTACTTTTATAAGTATTATAAATGTCTGCTTACATGTACCGCGTAACAAACATTAGCTGAATAAAATGATTGTTATATTTATTGTTAATGACACTGCATTACAGGTTGCAGGAGCCTATTGGTAAAAAAAAAAAACAATAACAAAAACTGGACTATCAGAGTCGATAGTAGCAGAGTATAAAAATATAAAAGGGGCTTTTATAATTTGGCTCCTGCAACTGTATGAACAATTTCATAAAGACAGAACCAGGCAACCTACACACTGAATTTTTATTTGTATCAGTAGCTCTACATTTGTAAGGATTCTGATAATGCTTGCTCTAACAAAAGATAAGCTGAAAAGATGACTTTAGGATATCCTTAAGAATAAAAGTGAAATATCTCGAACTATAATGTTAAGTTCATAGTTAATTGTTACATTTTCTAAAGTTAAGTATCAGATAACTTAATCATTCGATACACATTTTACTTATAAAATCCTAACGTACAGGAAAACATGCAAACAGCCGTCCATTGGAAATACATTGCAGTGCAAAGTAAGCAAGCAGGTATTTCCTGAACATGGCACATTAAAACTCACTACATATATTGTTATTGTCTAAGCTTAACCTTATGAGCCCAGGCAATCTGAGTTAATCTGCTCTCCTATG